>CBVK0104036366.1:0-11682 GCA_900067695.1 Picea abies
AGGAGAGAAAAGAGCATCTCAAGAGTTGCATTTGATTCTCAGAATTTCAAAACCAAGTTAACCTAGTGTGAATAAGAGGTATGTATTGATTTTATCATTTCAGCGATCGCATTTTATTTATATGACCATATCATATTTGCAAGACAATGTCTAACTCTGCTCTTTCTATAGGAAAATGCCTCCAAGGAAGCCAATGACTAGACACTCGCCAAGGGAACCAAAATTGAAAGAAGTAGAGGTCGGTGAAGGATCTTCTTCTGACATTGTGAGGCAGTTGGATTTTTCTACTAAATCGAAGCCAGTCATCAGAACATCTACTAAGAAGGAATTCAACTAGCCCCCTGCATTTGGAGACACAGAGACAAGCATTGGGTCAAATATAATGCTCCCTCGATGGGGAGATTTTTTAAACAAGATTAACCGGGAAGATTACCTAGAATTTATCCCCCACAGTGACCCGAATGTAAGGATGCTCGACGACCAGGTTTTTTCGAACATCCAGCAGTCATGCCTACATATTGTAGCCTATCGAGCCCCGGTATTTCCCTATATTAATACCGTATGGTGGATAATCAACCATACGAATGCAATGAAGTGTCTGATCGATGATGAGAATGGCGAATACATCAGTGTTTTTCTCTCGATGGAGGTCTAGAAATAATATAAGCTCAAGGACCCAGAGGAGCGATTAAACACTGATTTCATAGTAAAATTATATGAGTTCCATGATACCAGCATATTGATGGCCTCATGGTGAAAGGAAGACAACCAGAGCAACAACTAGTATGGAACAACAAACCTAAAGGAGCCATAAATCTATTTAATGGCTCTAATTTTCTGATTCTATGGGGAGAAGGACTACACCAAGTTTTCATAGGCATGGATTCCCATGGAATACATTGTGGCCATCTCTCGGAGCAGCTTCAACTAGGGAGAAATCATTTCAAATCAATTGAGCACCAATATATTGCAGGCACAGACACCAAAGGAAGGAGAAACACCTACTTTTCACATGGCATCATACCTACTAGATGTAATCTGAGCAAGGAACATCTTCGCAGGCATGAATCTAAGTTGTCATGTCGTCGAGCTACATGTACATGTATACTTCAGCATTTTGTTGGAAAACAGGTACAAAATATCTTATTCTCTCATCTGCGATGAATTTATAGCTCGTGTCTATTTTATTATTTTTAAGAAGGAATGCCCAATACTTTCGGCAGCGGCCAATAAAATGATCTCAAAAGTAGGCCACTGGTACCTGGAGGAAACCATGACTTATATCAAGGTGTTTGAGGCCACCAGCATGCCACATTTACTCCCCTCTCAAATCCTATACCGGCTCATTGTGGGAGAAATCTATTACCAAACCATCCTGCAAGGCTATAATGCTACTCTAGTTAAAGACAAGAAGTGAGTGTTCATACCCCATGGTTTCCATATAGGGTTTTACATGGTGAAGGATATTGCAAAATCTAAACAAGAGGGTTTGAGCCAGCTGGAATAAAGATTCCCCATAGGGTGATTTCGCAAACATGACCCTAAAGGCCTAGAACTTAAGAATGCATCACAAGTCTCCTCCTGTTGGCCATACGCACATGATAAGTTTGAAGATGAAATTTTTACATAATGTTCTCAGGACTGGAACAACGTGCTACAGAGGAAATCTAACCCAAATATGACTAGATTTAAAGAAGTGATTATGAATGAGTAAGTTGAAACGATATAACAGATGGCTCAGGAAGCCCTCTGGGTTAGGGAAGAGAACAAAGTAGTAGAGGCCACAGAGGCACAGAGGAGGGGGATGTTGTTTTTAGAAGAAGCCCAAAGAGTCATCCAGAGGTTAGAAAATGATCCCCAATTATTAGAACCTACAAGGATAACCTCGATCGACACAATCAACATCAGAGAGGATCTAAATGGCTCAGAATCAACTCCACTAGAGGGAACCATCGATCCAGAAAACCCCAGAGTTTTGTAACCACAAAATAGATCATTGGTGATTATTCTAGCCTAACAGGAGATTCCAAGAACATTACGTGAAACATGTGTGCCTAAAATTCTCTTTGATTTCATTACCATCTATGATGATGAAGAGATATCAAAGGTCTCGCTTATAACTCTAGTACCAATCACAGAGGAGAAAGAACCAGGGGAAACATATGCTCCAACTCCCAATGCTTCGATTCTAAACCCTCTACAGGGCTACCATGAGGCCGAGAGTATCCCAGAAACTAAATTTCTCAACCTATCGAGGACTCCAAAAGATAGCACCAAGGATGAGCTAGGCTCTGGTGAACAAGAAGAGGAATTGCAGCAGCACGATATTAGCACATCGACAATCGATCACCAAGTTAGTGTTGAGCCTTTGATCATATCCCCATCTAAGGACGACACACCACCAATCAACGTACACCATCAAGAGGTCAATTCACTAGAACAAACATAAGTTTCCCATGTCAAATAAGTACAAGAGTCAATCCTAGAACAAATATATATGGTAGGAAGCCTGGGAAACACTCTGAATTGGGGAGACTAATAGATTCCTGAGCCCGTGGATGAGGTTGTCAATATATAGTTTATTTCTTATGAGAGAAAATGGAAATTTATAATGAGAAGGACAACCAAGAAAAGGAGGCTCATGTTGGATAACACACTTCTCATCACCACNACAACCAAGAAAAGGAGGCTCATGTTGGATAACACACTTCTCATCACCACAAAAGAAACGTTGCTCAGCACAGAAAGTGTGAAGAAAACTGACCTAATAGGCATGGTAATGGTTATAAATGATGCCATGTTGGATCGAGGAAGATGGGACAAAAAGGAACTGGATGCCACAAAGAAGGATTTGGACCATCTGCGCCATCTAGAAAAATATTACCAAGACTCAACGCAAGTAGCAGTTTTCCTGAAGAGTGAATTCTGAGAAGCATACGCACAATTCAAGAGAGAAAGACATCTCTTCACCGCATGCATAACCTATTTTAAATAAGACACTCTCATGGAGTTGGAAACCAATAAAGATGTGGAGAGATGGTATGAGAAGGCATACGAGGCTGTGGAGTGAATCAATTATATTAGTGTGGTACAGAAGGNNNNGACGAGGCTGTGGAGTGAATCAATTATATTAGTGTGGTACAGAAGGAATGAGACATGAAAGAGCATGGAATCCAAGTGCTGATGGATAGCAGCATCTCCTGAATCAAGAAGGCAGTCAAATACAGGGTAAGTATGGCCCAGGAACCTCAGTGAAAGATATAGGAAAGGTGGGTTGAGTGTGAGAAAATTTGGGAGAATATCAATCGGGAGATGAAATACATTGGTCTTCCAAAGTTTGACTCACCTGAAGACTTTTTCGATTTGCATGACATAGTCAAATGACATGTAGAACAAGACTCATCATGGGAAGTGGAGATCATGCAGTTGGCGAGCATGACACCAGGTCAAGTAAAGAAGTTTATGTAACACCCGATCAACGCTCGTGTAGTACTGAAGCGTTTAAGTGCCAAGATGATCATATATAGAGAACGAGAAATAGTGATAAAGGAAACCCTTGCAGCCCCGATGGACCAGCACAGATTCTCGTATGCAAACACATGCAAGGATATCTTTTCCAAGTTGTCAGAGTATGAGAATAATCACCCGCTCCAGTCTATACAATATCAAGACAACAAAGAGATCGAGTGCCAAGTGTCATTCTTTTGTTTTACTTAACACAAATTTTTAGTAGTTATTTTAAGTTAGTGATTCTTTATAAATAAGGGGAGTGACCTCGTGGGAAGAGGTCGATGGTTTTGGGAAAGACCCTCCTTTTTGAGAATTGTAAAGAATTATTTCTGAGCAACTTTAATGAAGAAGTTTTTTTAGAACCAGAGACAAATTTTATTTTCATCAAAAGAGTTATGTGATTGGATTGAGGAGAGAGACAAATTTTATTTTCATCAAAAGAGTTATGTGATTGGATTGAGGAGGAACTACTTCCATCTTTGAATTTATTAGTTGATGTTGTAACGAGTAAGAGTTTCTGAACCTACTGATAAGCTATATTTTCAATACTTTAAACAATTCTTTTGTTCTAAATGATTAAAAGTGAATCGTTGTGTTAATATGTGATTGATGGTAGAGCTAAGGAAACTATTTTTCGTGCATTTATCTTTATTGCATGCGTACTTTCTTTCCATAATTGTTATCTCAGTCAATGTTGAAATACCAGCAATTTAATGTATTACTTTTAGACTTGTAATAGGTGTGAATATCGTTATCTGCATGCTAGAGCACGAGGGTTATGCCAAGCTCAGCATTCTTCAATAGTTAATATTTTCTTCTATCAGTTGGTTTATACCATCACCCTTATTTTATCGGACTCGTCTAATAATAAAAAAAGAAAATACAAAAAGAGAATCGTTTAACCTGAAGGAGGAACTTTCACATAAAGATACCTTGTCAATCACTAGTAAATCCCATCGATAAATTGGCCAGATCGAAAGATATGGAGAACCATTCTACTCATCAAATGTTGCAGAGTCTAATTGGGCCTCTAAGGTGGGTTTGGTTCCTATTGTTGAGTCAAAGGATCTTGGACCCCTCAACAGAATTGGAACTAGAAGGAGGGTTGATAGAATGAATGGCTAATGACATTTCTGATAATATATTTCGCATAGCCTGTAGATTCAAAACAACCCACATGCATGGCTAGTCATTCTCAAGACATCCCACATATAGAGATTACTCTAGAAATGAGTAACTCACCTCAACATGAGGAATTAGAACACTTATTCCCCGAAATACCTTACACTCTCCCCCACATGGATTTGAACCAGTTCAAAAGAATCACAAGAGATTACGCCCGGAAAATTGGATCATTGCCCTTATCTCCTTTACTTCCTTGCAGAAAACAAGTAAGCAGACTAGGTGTTGACACCTCTAACCAGGTTTTTTTTCACATAGTAGAAGACCTGATATACTTTTCCCTCACTGAGATCTAAAAACCCCTTAATCTAATCCCCAAAACACCAACTGGTAACTACTCTGAACCTGACGATTTTGAATCTGACAAGGAGGGGTCTAACTCGGATCTCTCAGATTTTGAATCGGACGACATGGAGGATAATCACGACAACAATGAAGAAATGGGAAATCAGCCTAAAAATAATCAACCATGGTTGGCCAGAGATTCTCTAGCAATCCCAGGGTGGGTACATAACCTACCCCAGCATCCGAAAAAATTACTCCCCAAATTTGACCCTGAAACCTCTGGATTGCCTGAAGACCGCATAAGCATTTTCATATTAGCTATAAGATTGATGAACATAAAACATGAGGATGTATTGTGTAGGATTTTTCCCTATACCTTTGAGAATTCAGCCTTGACTTGGTTTTTTAACTTGCATGTTGGATCCATAAATAGTTGGACAAAGTTTCAAAAATATTTCTTACACAAATTTGCAAAAGAAACCACCACAAGAGATTTAATGGCTGAACTTTTCACCGCCACCATGAGTTCAAAAGAAAATTATAAAGGTTTCAATCAATGGTTTACCACTATCCTAAACAAATTCCAACCCGAAGCTAAACCTACTCAGGAGTTGCAGATTGAGGTATATGTTAATGCTCTCCCTGCTTCCATTTCCATGTTTGTGAAAAGGGAAATAGTTGGACAAAGTTTCAAAAATATTTCTTACACAAATTTGCAAAAGAAACCACCACAAGAGATTTAATGGCTGAACTTTTCACCGCCACCATGAGTTCAAAAGAAAATTATAAAGGTTTCAATCAATGGTTTACCACTATCCTAAACAAATTCCAACCCGAAGCTAAACCTACTCAGGAGTTGCAGATTGAGGTATATGTTAATGCTCTCCCTGCTTCCATTTCCATGTTTGTGAAAAGGGCTATGCAATCCTTCTTTGGGAAAATTAACTTTGTGAGGAAGTTCATGCCCAATTTTGTTGAAACTGTCAAACCCTTACAAACAATTATTCGCAAGGAAGCATATTTTAAATGGGATGACGAGCAAAAATATGCCTTCAACAATATCAATATGGAAATATCTCAAGCTTTGGTGCTGCGAAGTCCCAATTTTAGTAAATATTTTTTCCTCTATACTTTCACCTCCAACCACTCCTTGGTTGCAGTATTGACCCAGAAATATGATGAAAACAATGAGGCACCAGTATCATTTATGAGCACTAATATCTAATGAGCCGAACTGAACTACATTGCTATAGACAAGAAGGCTTATGTGGTATACAAAGCAATGACACATTTCAGATCTTACATCCTGAAAAATCACACCAAAGTCATTGTGCCTCATCCCGCGGTCTAATCCATGTTCACTCAATAGAAGATGGGAGAGACAAGGGGAAATTGGATGGAAGTTGTCCAAGAATTTGATCTAGATATCAAACCTACCAAATTAGTTAAGGGACAAGGATTGTGCAAACTGGCCACAAAATCCCAAGATCTAATAAATGAAGACCCCAGGTGGGAGAATGAATTAGCATTATGGTGCAATGAAGCTTTATACATTCCCCCAAGGCAAGAATCTTGGTATGGCAACTTTATTTACCTCCTACATCATGGGACTTGCCCAAAAAACCTAAACCCTAAGGAAAGGAGAGCTCTCAGGCTAAAATCTGCATAATATCGCCTCATAAATTCAGTACTTTTCCTCATAAATTATGATGGAGTACTCCTAAGATGTATCAAACATGAAGATGCAGAAAATGTTTTGAGGGAGCTCCATGATGGTCATGCAGGTGGACACTTTGCAGGAGATACCACATCTCACAAAATATTAAGAGTTCGTTATTACTGGCCTACTCTATTTAGGGACACTCATACATATGCTAGAAATTGTGACGTCGGGGTGACTCTATTGGGGCTATGGACGCTCGCTGGCAGCGGAACAACACCATAGCGAGGGAATAATGATAACTAAAATGGCCTCAAGCCAGTAAATTCCTTACCTGGATATTTTCAAAGAGGGGCATGGGTCATGGTCAAGAGGAATGAAGGTGGAAAAAGGGTTGAACTCCATAGGCAGATCCGAATTCACGAACCTGGGAAGTTGTACACACATATATAGGAAATACTTTGATGAAATCAAATCCAGTCAGTTTCTCAACTAGATTCTACACAAGCTAAGCCCAAAGGAAGGAGCAGAGATTATGTTTTCTCCCAGAGAATCGTCATTTGTTGAGCACTCAACACACCCTAAAAGCTTTTGAAAAAAAGTTATCTTTTGGGTACCACTTGTTTTCTTTTTTTTCTTCTTTCTGAGTTGAGTCCGTTGTGTAGGGATTATTAGGGATCATTAAGTTTTGTTTCCATGTCTCATCATCGATCACATTCAGATTTATTTGGACCTGTTGAATTGAAATTTTTTTCTCTAAAACGAACTTGGCATTTCAACTAAAAATTCACAGCTAAAATTGTGACCCACGCACCTATTTTTGGAATCGGCGAGATCCGAGTAGTAAAATGACCATGTAGCAAGGATAATCATCGATCATCGATGTTTCATAGGCATCGAGAAAAAAAATGAAGGAGGAGTGCATTGATTACTAACTATGTTTGTGAAGAAGTTTGCAGAAAATTCAATATCCCATCAGCATCGGTGAAATATGAAAGGGAAAAACACTAGCATGGGCCATAATGAACCTTCTATCATTGATTATTGATGCATTGTTCATAGTCAATGAAATCCCAAATATTTAAATTGTGAAATATTTTGCGTTGACACATCGTCGAGCACCGATCATCATTGCATTTTCGGCATCGCCAAGTTTCAAGGGGGGTAATATTGGAACACTTGTTTCTACATCTCACAAATCGTTGATCCTCGATACTTCTTTGGAATCGGCGAGATAGGACCTATTTTTCAAAGTGTATATCTAATGAAAATCCCCGATTCTAAAAAAAATCCTAGGCAAAGGAGCCAAATTCAAAGGCCACATGTCTTTGCCACGTAGGAAATTCATACGTCATAGTTTCATCCCGAGTCACCTTAGATTTCCCCGTGTCCTAGTCACGCTTCCAGGTCAGCATTTCCACATCAGCGTTGTACATCCATATGGATCGGAATCAGAGTTTTGCCAAAATATATCAACAAACATTGTCTAAGGAAAACGTCAACCCCCGATCCACTCATTCAAATTAGCAGAATGATGGAACGTTTTCGGCACAAAATAAGATCGAATACTGTCATTTAATAGGCTAATTATTGTTTCACTCTGCATACATGGTTGTCCCGCGTGCCAACCGAATAAACAAGAATTTGAAATTTCCTATGGACCACAATGTAGCCAACTCCTACGTCGCTAGCCTACGACCACATTTAATCTCAAGCATAATTCGGATCTTGGTGACGGATTGTGTAAAACCGCATTTATGCCCCAAATTGAAGAACCGATGCAACAAGGTAAGTATCCTCTGTGTTTAAATTACTAAGACAGTTTCGAACCCCAACATTCTGTACACAAGTTTCTCATTCTTACTAAGACAGTTTCGAACCCCAACATTCTGTACACAAGTTTCTCATTCTTAGAGCTTTCAAAGGATCGAAAAGAGTGTCTCGAGAGTTGCACTCGATTCTTAGAATTTCAAAACCAAGTTAAGCTAATGCGAAGAAGATGTATGTATTTATTTTATCATTTCGACGGTCTCATTTTATTTATATCACAGTATCATGTCTGTAAGACGGTGTCTAACTCTTCTATTTCTGCATAAAAATGCCTCCAAGGAATCCAACGACCAAACGCTTGCCAAGGGAACCAAAATTGAAAGAAGCATAACTCAGTGAAGGATATTCTCCCGATGCTGTGAGGTAGTTGGAGTTTTCTACTAAAGAAAAGAAGGTCATCAGAACGTGCACTAAGAGTTGGAGTTTTCTACTAAAGAAAAGAAGGTCATCAGAACGTGCACTAAGAAGGCATTCACCCAGTCGCCTACATTTGGCGACACAAAGGCGAGCACTAGGTCAAATATAATGCTCCATCAATGGGGAGATTTTTTCAACAAAATTAATCGGGAAGATTACCCAGAATTTATCCCCCATAGCGACCCTTATGTAAGGATGCTAAACCAATAGGTTTTTCCAAACATCCGGTGGTCATGCCTACATATGGTAGCTTTTCGAACCCGATCTTGCCTTGTATTGAGACCTTGGGGTGGATAATCGACCATACGGATGCAATGAAGTTCTTGGTTAGTGATGAGAATGGCAGATGTGTTGGTGTTTTTCTCCTGACGGAGGTCCAGAAATAATACAAGCTCAGGGACCTGAAGGAGAGATTAAACATTGATTTCGTAGTCAAATTCTATGAGTTCCATGATACCAGCAAATTTATGGCCTCATGGTGGAAGGAAAACAAAATATTCACAAACTGAAGCAACGGCTGGTATGGAACAACAAACCTAAGGGATCCATACATCTATTTAATGGCTCTAATTTGTCGATTGTACAGGGAGAAGAAATGCGCCAAGTTTTTAGAGGCATAGATGCCCCTGACATACATTGTGGCCATCTCCGGCAGTAGCTTCAACTAGGGAGAAATTATTTCAAAACAATTGAGAACCAATATATTGCAGTTTCCTATTTAATGGCTCTAATTTGTCGATTGGACAGGGAGAAGAAATGCGCCAAGTTTTTAGAGGCATAGATGCCCCTGACATACATTGTGGCCATCTCCGGCAGTAGCTTCAACTAGGGAGAAATTATTTCAAAACAATTGAGAACCAATATATTGCAGTTTCAGACACTGAAGGATGGAGAAACGCATGCTTTTCACATGGCATCGTACCTACTAGACGTAATATGTGCAAGGAACGTCTTCAAAGGCATGAATCTGAGTTGGCTTGTCGTTGAGTTACCTTTACATGTCTACTTCAGCATTTTGTGGGAAAACATGTACAAAAAATCTTATGCTCTCATCTGTGATGAATTTATAGCTCGGGTCTATTTTAATATTTTTAAGAAGGAATGCCCAAGACTTTCTCCAGCAACCAAGAAAATGATCTCAAACGTAGGCCACTAGTACCTAGAGGAAACCACAAGTTATATCAGGGTGTTTCAGGCCACCGACGTGCCACATTTACTACCTGCTCACATCCCAAATTGGCTCATCGTTGGAGAAATCTGTTACCAAACCATCCTGTAGGGCTGTAATGCCACTCTGGTTAAAGATAAGAAGTAAGTGTTCATACCCTATGGTTTCCATATAAGGTTTTACATGGTGAAGGATATTGCGCAAGCTAAACAAGTGGGTTTGAGCCAGTTGGAATACAAATTCCCCACAGGCTGATTTCGCAAACATGACCCTAGAGTCCTAGTACTTCAACATGCATCACAAGTCTCCTCCCACTAGCCATATGCACATGATATGTTTGAAGACGAAATCTTTACAGAATGTGCTCAAGACTGGGAGGAGGTGCTACAGAGGAAAGCTAATCCAAATATGACTAGATTTAAATCAATGAGTATGGATGAAAAAGTTTAAACGATAGAACAAACAGCTCAGGAAGACATCAGGGTTAGGGAAGAGAACAGAGTAGTGGAGGCCACAGAGGCACATAGGAGGGGGATTTTTTTGTTAGAAGAAGCCCAAAGAGTCATCCAGAGGTTAGAAAACGATCCCCAACTATTAGGACCTATAAGGATCACCCTGACCGACACAATCAACATCAGAGAGGGGCTAAATGGCTCAGAATCAACCCCACTGGAGGGAACCATTGATCCAAAAAACCCCAGAGTTATGTCATCACAAGCCAGATCACCAATGATTATTCCAACCCAACAGAAGATTCCAAGAGCATTATGTGAAACAGGTGTGCCTAACATTCTCTTTGATTTGATTACCATCTAACGCTAACTAAATCTCATGTCTTTGTATTGTGTCCTCTTCTTTCACCAGTTTTGATTTTTCAACTCTAGTTATCTTCATCTCTTATAATTCATGTTTCAAGGAAGACACCTCTTGCTATCCTATTTCCAGTTTAACCTACATGCTTGAGATTTGTTCCTTAAGAGCTTTACTTTTTCCCTCTAATTTTCTCTTGAACTCAACAATTTTGTTTACTATGTCGCCTTCATACCATCTTTTCTCTTCTAAAATTTGGAGTCTCCTTTTTATGCTCATTAGTTATTTCACATATAGCTCAGATGACCAAATTAATGGTGTTGATGTGGGACTATAAAGGTCTTTGATGTACCATCGTCAATATGCAGAATTTGGCAGCAGAGACAGATCAGGTAGAGGATGGGGAGCCATCCAACTTCTGAATGATATTCTACAAAACCTTAATTATGTCTTTAGCAAGAGGTTGCTCCATAATATTTCATCCTCTAAAAACCAGAAGGGAGTCCCAAATCTTTGTTCCTAGGAGGGCATCATCAGAAATTCTACCAGATCATCATCCTCAACCATAGGATGTATAGCACATGTAGGATGAGGGGAGAGTCGCGCGAGATGATGAGAAGGCCAAGTCATTATGCGAAAACCCTAGAAGACATTTGAAAAAACCTTAGCGGAGCCATCCTTCACCATATCACTTCTCTCTCTACACACACCCATATGTGTGTGTGTTTGTGTGTGTGCATATTGTTGAGCGCTCAACACAACCTAAAAGATTTTTTGAAATTTTTTCTCTTTTGGGTACCACTTGTTTTCTTTTTTCTTC
>CBVK0104036369.1:0-10278 GCA_900067695.1 Picea abies
AGAGAAGTTAGACATACCTTCAACCATACATTTACCATGCAGTAGTCGAAATCCCTTCTCTTTGATATGCCCCAGTATTTGATGCCACAACATAGTCTTTTCTCTAGAGACTATAGGATTTTTTCCTTCTTCGGCTCCAATCTTAGGAACAATGGAACTATTACACCCATCACTAATAGTGCTTCCCTACGACTTATACATAGTTCCAATCTGAACTCCCTTCACCAACACCATTGCTCCTCGAACCATCCTGCAAGTTTCTTTCTCAAACACTATTTTTACCCATGCATCTTCCATTTTGCTTACATAAATCCAATTTTTTGCCAATCCTCAAAACAACGGGGAGTGTTCTAATCCTTTCATACATAATATTCAACTTGAATTTCCCTCGCCCTATTATTTTCATTGTTGATTCATCACCTAGGAAAACATCACCTCCATCATACATTTCATATTTATAGAACCACTCCTTGTGGGGAGTCATATGAAAGGATGTACCTGAATTAACCACCCATGCCTCATGATCTACATGTGTGCTTGAAGAAGCCAAGTACACACCCCCTCCTTCCAAGGAGGTTTTTCCTTCTTTAGAAGGAGCATCTTCAAATCCCTTCCCTCTCTCGACATTTTTGGATCTACATTGTTTTTTGTAGTGCCCTTCTTTTCCACATCTCCAGCATATCTTTACAAACATTCAGGGAGATTTAGATCTCCCACTTGAGGACTTAGATCTATTTCTTTCCTCGGCCGGTCCTCTTGCAAATAATGCATTTGTGCTCTGTCCTTCTATGTTCTTCCGCCTCATCTCCTCCGACAACAAGGATGAGACCACATCATCTTAACTTAAAGTAGTTGTATTACTACCTATGGCCACAACCAAACTATCCCGCGAGTTTGATAAAGAGCACAATATACTAATACACTTCTCTTCATCATAATTTAATATCAACATATAATAGCTAAGTTACCGCAGTATTGAAGGCATTCAAATGATATATCTGTTAGAAATAATCCTAAGTCCTAACTATACCTTAACAATTGGTTAGTTATGATAAGGTCGTAGGATTGTCTTCTCCATTTTGTTAATTATTTTATTTTCTTGCCCTTATTTCTATCCTGTGGTATCATAGCATTGTGATACCTTTGTACATGTGAAGGAGTTTGAGGGCAGCCATTTGATCCATGTGATTGTATATTGCTGCCCTTATTTCGTCCATTTCTGAACGCTGAATAGTGACTACTTAGAAGTCCGAAACGTACTCCCCTGTTGGAGGTTCTAGATCTGTTGAAATGCAGGTTTGAGATGAAAAGCTCTTAGACATCCTGGATTCTCAAGGCAGAAATTCAGTGATTTGACGATGATATTGCAGTGGTTTGATTATTTTATGGTCTTCTCCAAGACAAGAAAATAAAATTTTGAGGTGGGTAGCGCTCTTCCTGCATGTTTTTGACATTACAGTCGATAATGCAATCAATGTTGCAATCTAGATAAACACGGTTACACTCAACAGAAACTGCAGCAATAAATTTGCATATGAGTGTTTGCATTTTCTTATGGTTGATGCATATAGTTTGAAAAACTAGGTCGCAAGATTACAAATTATATTAACTTCTTCGAGCTGATGACTGAAGCCCGGCGGCGGCGTTCACCAGCAGCGAGTTAGCAGCTATGCTATTATTATTGTGATACCTATGTGAATATTATGCAGTCTGGTTGTGGACTTGGCCTGGGCATTTTTAATGGTCCGTGGGGATAAGAAATACCATATTTGAAATAAGCAGGTGTGAAAGTATCAACCGCAGCAAATCCTCATGTGAAATGAACTCGCACATCCCTAATTTCAATTCGCAGATCGCGAAAGAGAAGGGTCGCTTCCCATAGCATGAATTTGCAACTTGTGCCTCAATGGACCGTTTAAACCAGTGTTTGCCTAGTTTATTTTGAGAGAGAAAAAAGAATGGAGTTAATGGATTCGTAATGTAATTTGAATTAGAGCAATTCGAAGTGAAAGATAGCATTTACAGAAGTGAAAAAGAATGAACAATTGGAAGTTTGCTTGTGGTTTCGAGAGAATCATTTGGGGAATCGAACACGCAGAACATGCAATCCGACTTTCTTGCTCGCAGCAATCAAAAAGTTTAAATCTTGCTGTATGTATGTCGACCCGACCTCCATATTGAAGCGAAGAACTGACCGCAATTGTTTGCAGAATAATTGTGTACGTCCAAAAACCCTCGATAGTTCTCGACCTCATCAAAGTGGGGATCAGTACAAGTTGAAGTGTGTTTACTGTTTGAAAGAAAAAAGAAGAAGCCTGCACACACTCTCTATCATGCGGGGGATGAAAAATTAGACCTGCAAGAATTCAAACCAAATCCCATAAGAAATTCTCCTGCCCTAAACGTTGTCTTCGATGACCTGCAAAACTGTTGAGAAGTTTATGTTGGCAAAGACTTAGTTCAGCAGAAGAGACGATTGATGGAATGATTGACTTTGAAAGAAAGGGTCTGTGGGATTGTATGAGGAGAAACCTTGGCTGAGCGACCTCGGTTTAAATTTTGTGAGCGACCTCTATTCTTCACGGACTTGAAAGGATATCAACCTGTTTTGAAAAGTGGGCACGCAAGAGACATTGGAAAGAAGGAAAAATAGCCCACTATCAACCTCAATCTGGAAATGGAGAAGCAAGGAGCGTGCCATATTTATTATACAATCTAGAGATTGTGGAGTCTTGAACAATGATTGACTGGAGTCTTGAACAATGCAGCAAAGCTTTTGAGTAATGCTTTAATGTGAATGTTTATATTAATTGATTACCTTATATATCAAAGGAAAAGGACAACACTCCAAAAAACAGTCATATCTTGGAAAGCGTGGCTATAAAGTCACATATCAAATTTCAATTTTATTAAGATAAAATTAACAATGTTCATAATTCAAATAAAGTGGGAGAGATTGGGAGTTAATGTTGAATTGAGCATTGTTTCATGAGTCCATTTGATTGAAATTAAAGTTAAGATACTTTATTCTAATTAAATAACATATTTCCAATACCCCTAGTTTGGGTGATGATGCCTAGTTTGGGTGATGATGCTTGGTAAATTTTACCAAACCTTGTGATAAAGAAAGCAAAAGAAAAATACATTCACATGATTTATAAGGTGTTGTGTATTTCCTTAAAGGTATTATAAGGATTTTTATTATTGTCAAAATACTTGCAAAATTGTAATTAGAATTATAAAATGTTGTCTTATGTTTTAGACTCATCTGAAATTGAATAAGGGGGTTTTAGGATCTTTCTGTGTGTGTCGATTGTCTGAGATTGAATAAGGAGGTTTTAGGATCTTTCTGTGTGAGTGGATTGGTTTATATTGTGGTTTTAAAGAGGCCTTAGATTTTGCATATTTGAAGCACTTCAAAATGGCAAGAATCGACAAAATGTTTAATATGTTGCACAATTAATTAGCAAGACTTCATATTCTACAATTCCTATGCAAACAAGAACACTCACTAATGTTCTTACTTGTTTTCGCATACTACACAAAAAGGTACATCTTCTTCAAACACAAACAAAGTTTTTGACTGGGCAGTTAACATCATTTAATAATGACATCAAACAAAGATTCAAAGGAAACGCGCAAATTTTGAATGGTTAAGGACTTGACGTTGGAGTTTGGAAGATAAGCTTGGAATGATCTTATTGACGGTTTTATACACAGGTACAACCAAACTTGATTGGAGATCTTTCTACAATTGATAGACATGAATGTTTTTTAGGATTGGATGATATAGGGTATGATCAGTGCTCGATTGATGTAGTCTTCTGAGTTGAAGATCGAGTCTCCAGACTCCGCTCAAAGACTATTTACTTACCCTTTTCCACTTTCATGGGGGGTATATCTCATTATTTAGACTTCTTAATTTTCAATCGACAGGGGGGGAATATTGATATTTCATACTTCAAGTTTCAAAATCTAACTCATAGGATTGTAATTTATGATGATTGATTATGGATTCAGGATTCGAGATTGCAGATGAGTTTATGATTTCAGGATGATGGATGATTAAGGATTGTTTCGATACATGATGCTTGTTTCTTGATTGGATGATGGATTTGGATTGGTCAGTTTGACCTTGAGAGGATTTACATGATTTTTGTTTCGTGATTGGATGATGGATTTGGATTGGTCAGTTTGACCTTCAGAGGATTTTTCTCTAAGACAGTTCATCACTTGGAATTTTGGATTTTGATGGATTTTAGATGGATGGATGACTTGGCACACTTTTTGGAATTTGATGGATTGTCCAACATGTTTGATGGACATTTGGGTTCAATATTTGGAGTTGTACCAACAGTTTACCTGGTTTACTAATCAGACGTTTCTCGGCTACAGGTTTTGGATGTTGTTCGACACTTTTTTCTGTCAATAGTTTTTTTATTTGTCAATATATGAGAGCTTCATAGTCTTCAGACTTCTCAAGGATGGTCTTTTTACCTTGCATAGGACATACGATTCTTATTATATTTTCTCTTAACACATTGGATTGCCAGGGTTTTTCAGGATATGGGATGTGTTAGACTTGCAGCGAATTCACTTCTCATCGGGATTTTCTCTCATTGGTTTGGGTTCACTTCAGTGACCACTCAGAGGATATCTGACTCATTTGATGCAAAGTGAGTTTTCCAACTTTAGTTTTCAGCATCAACATTTAGCAGGTTTTTCAGGCGGACCTTCATATACACTCATGAGATTTCAGACCATGAGTTACATATTGAAGACTTGGGTATGTTATTAGCATTTGCATTGGTTTGTGTTGCTAAGCTGATACATTTGTATGGACTTAAGATTAAAGTGGGGGGTTAGAAATAATCATAAGTCCTAACTAGACCTTAACAATTGGTTAGTTATGATATGCTTGTGGGGTCATTACATTGAGTTGTATTATTAATGTACCATTGAAGTACATAATATTTGACTTGGATTAGTTCCTTTTCGGTTCGTCTTCTTTGTCGTCTTGTCTTCTCCATTTTGTTAGTTATTTTATTTTCTTTCCCTTATTTCTATCACTATCACTGAGTCTCCGTCTCTCATCCTCGATTTATATAGCTTCTTCCACAAGAACAGTTTTTTTATGAGTGACTTAGACTAATACAAAGTCCCCAACTTATCCCATAATGTCTTGGTTTTAGTTTCCCCTGACACATTCAGTAATGTTGAATCTAAGAGACACAACTGGATTGTGCTATTTTCCTTCTAATACAAATTTTTCTAGTCTTCTACTAATGTTCCTATAGGTTCAGTACATGGATCCACTGTGATCCACCAATCTTTGTCCACCAACAAATATTCCATATTGAGCTTCCACATCTCAAAACTTTGCCCATTAAATTTTTCTATCTCTATTTTCGAATTGTTGGTCATTTCTTTTCACCTCAAGAATCTTTACCGCAGATCCCCCACAGTAACAAGGATTATCACAGACTTGATCCAAACCCTTAGCCACAAAGTTGTCCCCTGAAGAAAATATTTTTTTTGATACCAAATGTAGATTTTAACCTTGTACAATTAATTACTACAAACATATTCTTAAGTAGATTTTAACCTTGTACAATTAATTACTACAAACATATTCTTAAAAAATAGAAAATATACAATGGCACACACACACACACATTGCACATAGATTTTTACCCTGGAAACCCAAACCGAAAAAACCAAAAACATGTTTAGAGCCGCACCTCTAATCTTTTATTCATAATCTTCATTGTTTACAATACAACATACAGATAGGATCTCGCGGCATCCAAACCCCTAATCCATTTACCCATATTAATCAACAACCTTAATTCCTTAACTATAATTAGAAAATCATTAGCAAAAACCATGTGTCGAAACAATGCCAAAAACGGACGCAAAAATCTCCAAAACAATTTGGGGACTATCGTCCCCCCTACCCATCGAGGCTCCCATATCAGTGTATAGTACATGGGAACAATTTTGAAAAGAATATAACAAATAAGCCATGAAATAATCCCTAAAACCATATCACTTTCACACTAGATCGGAAGAGCGTCGTGGGACATGACATGGTTCTTTGAGGTACATCTTGGGATTGTACACAGGACGTTGTGCCTTTATTGTACGACATTGGCACATGTGATTAAGAGTAGTGGGTCATCTAGTGAGTCACCACCCTTAGACATTAGCTCTCACATCCTTGGAACCTTGAAAAATGGTCATATAGGCTTGGTATGAGAATATTTGGTCATGATGGCACACAATGGGATGGAAGCCCATAGGCTAGACAGAGTACCATGAGCTTATTTACCCATTGTATTAGGGACGTTGCGGTAGCAGACATCCAGAGACCTTACAAATAAAAGATGCAGCTCCCTCCATCCTGGATGCAACACTTAGAACCTGGACGTTGGCCCTATTTTGAAGATGACATCATATTCTAGGGCTTGAAGCAGCTAGGGTTTGGCGGATACCTAGAGTAATGTTGATGATTGGCATGATTTTGGGTGGGAAGAGACATTATTTTCCCCAAATCCACTCTGGATTGGTGTCACGTGGCCATTAGAGGCCCCCTCCTTTTCTAAGGAGGCTTGACATCTCACACATGTGGCCCATTATGATTTAGTTTTTTCATGTTAGCATTTCTAAAACGTTAAATGAGGGGTCGGTCCCACTTAATTTGAATAAATGTTATGTTATGTGGAAAAATGTGTAGTGTTAGCCTTATATAATAAGGCTAGTGCTAGCTCTTTTTATTTTCATCATCTTTTCCTCACCATTATGGAGGAGTACTTCTGAACTTTTTGGCCCCTTTGGGGTTATTGGTCTTTCTCTCTCATGCAATATGCTTGGAATGGATCTCTTGTGGATGGCTTGTTGATTTTGGATGGATATTTATACAATTAGGTTAAATTCTCATGGTTTCTTGGATGATGTAAGTAATGTTATGCAATTTTATGACATGTTATTGATGTAAATAGTGAAATTGTTATTTTATTACAAGGATTCTTGTTTATTGAAACCCTAAGAGAGGAACATAAGTGCTTCTTTTCTCTCTCATGCAATATGCTTGGAATGGATCTCTTGTGGATGGCTTGTTGATTTTGGATGGATATTTATACAATTAGGTTAAATTCTCATGGTTTCTTGGATGATGTAAGTAATGTTATGCAATTTTATGACATGTTATTGATGTAAATAGTGAAATTGTTATTTTATTACAAGGATTCTTGTTTATTGAAACCCTAAGAGAGGAACATAAGTGCTTCTTCCTCTCACAAGGTATTTTTTGTCCAAAAGTTGTGAATTTTTCCTTCCTGGGGTTAGAACCCTAAAGCCCTAAAGTGATAGAAATTTAGGATTTTAGCCCTGTACAGTTGATATTTGACCTAGTTGAAACTACAAGAAGAGAGAAACAATATCTAGGGTCCAAAAGTGCTTTCACCCTAGACGTCCTTCTCCTCAAATTCTAAATCCTAAGGCCCAAATATAATTAGACTCTACCTCTTGGTTTTAATTAGATCAACTTTCAAGATTAGATGCATTTGAGAATCCATATCCCTAGAATGGTAAAGACACTAATCTAGAAGTAACTCTTGTGGGTAAAGTGATTGATAAAATCCCTTTTCCAAATCTCTCAGGCATTCTACTAACTCTACTAATTTTAACCCTATTAGACTCACTATGTTATTTGATGTTGTTATAAAAGTTTTCTACATCCATATAAAAATACATTCATTTGTTGTATACACTCATCTAAAGGTGGTCTAACTTGTTCAAAAATTTATTCTAGCAGTTGGATAATTTTGTGCTTGATGAATGCTTACTTTTTATGTTGAATTGCTACATTTTTGAACACTTTATCTTGTTGTTGTTACAAATTACTTATTGTTTTTATAAGACTATTTTATTGTTGCAATTTGCAATAGCCATAGCAATCTAACTTGTCTAGTTTTTAAAAGAGGTTGTTATTGTCCACTTTAGCTTGAAAATTGTTATATATATGTTGCAAAGTGTTCTTTTTTGGGGAAGGTACAACAAACTAAATCACAACCTATATTTCCTCCTAGAGCTAGACCAACCAATCGGTGACCAATATAGGGAGCAGTAGGCTTGGATACTAAAATTTTTATTTTATCCCTTGAGGTCAAAAAGGAATCCTCCCTTGTGGTGGACCTCCTCCATCACTAAAACGAGGGAAGATCCTACTAAGGTGACAGTGGTAGTTTCTTCCATAGTTACGTAAGATTTGGGGATCTTGTGGTGGGCTTTATGCAAGTACAAATCTTGCAATAACACATCCCTTTAGAGATGTATTTACCTTTATTGATTCATCTTTTGATTGATTTTCTCTTAACAATAGTAATACAAACTTCCTACTATAACTATTCAATTTCTTGGCTTGGTTAGCACTTACCAAAAGGATCTTGAATTTTACCTTTGTGTGCATTGATTATGAAGGATTTCCCATCCTTGATTAAGTGGTTGATCTGAATCATTTTAGGAACGATATGAAGGCGGAAAGATAACATAGATATAACAAATAATTACACAAAGATATGGCAAGGAACACAGTAATGTAGTAAAACTCAGATTCTATTAATAACTAACTCAAATACAAAAGACTGTTTAAAAATGAAAAAGAACACAAGATAGTTGGAATGGTGGTAGATTATCTCGGAGAATATATATTTCAGTTGTGCTCATTCACAATAATTTGGTTACAATGAAGCTCCAAAGTCCTTTTTGACATCAAGCATAAATTAGAAAACCCTAAACATCCAAAAACATAACCCTAGGAGATGAAGCGCCAAAATTCATGTGGGCCCCGATGGGGTAATTTGGTACATCAAACCCTAGGAGATGAAGCGCCAAAATTCATGTGGGCCCCGATGGGGTAATTTGGTACATCAAATTCTTAGGGTCGTAACTTCTACATACAATATATTTTTTGGGTGCACGATACCCTGTTGGAAAGGTCTATATGATTTTTAGGACCTCAAAGCAACCCCGGAAGTTTAGGAGCTGAAAAGATAGAAACTAACTACCAAAATGGAAATTGGGCTTTGAGCTAATGGAATAGGTGGGCGGTCATCGATATCCACCTGGATCATTCCTCCCCCATTAGGAAGAAATGGTCTCCATTACGTCAAGTGCCTACATTAGATGACGAAAATTTTATCGAACCTGACTCTTGGTGAGCCACTTGCCATGATGAAGAAACTTCCCTTCTTTGACAACCCAATAGAGTTAGATAGTCTGTTGGCAGGTGTCCTTTGTCTTGGTATCCATGATATGATCAATTGTCACATGTTCGATGTAGGAAGGATTGATTTATGTAGGTTACAACTAGTCAGTGGCATATGAAGTGTCCAGGAAAGGTGGAAAATATAGTTGGAGCAGTTCTACACTAAATATCGGGTGAAATCCAAGGAAAGGAGGAATACTTAATTCAAAATCATTCTCACCCATATCCTTGGTGATGGCGTAAGGCCCATATCAGAGTGGTCGCAAATTCCAATGGGGTCATGTGAGGCACTCTTTTTACAAATACACCCATACCTTATTTCCCACCTGAAATTTGTGCGGTACCCGATGTTGATTGTGGCATTTCTTGTACTTGGAATTATCTTTCTGCACAATATCATGAACTTGTTTTTGGATGTGTTGGATGTACTCAAAAAAATTGGTTGTTCGATTAGCCTCTTTCTGATCATGGGAAGACTCTTCATGTGTGGCTGCAATGGGACGAGCTACGTCAATAGGGGTCGATTGAAGATTTTAACCTTGTACAATATTTTACTGCAAATAGATTTTCAATAAAAGAACAAAAAATACACAATGGAAAATACACACATTACACATATATTTTCCCCCTAAAAACCCAAACTGAGAAGACCAACATATTTTATATTCATTCATAGTGATACATTGTTTACAATACAATATACATATAGGAGCCAGTGGCATCCAAAACCCTAACCCAATGACCCAGATTAGTCAACAACCCTAATTCCTTAACTAGAAATAGAAAACCATCGGCAAACACCATGTGCCGAAAAATCACTCAACAATGGACACAAAAATCGAGGCAACATGAAAAACAGGGGAAAAATTTGACATGTTTCTCGAGGCAAAAATAATTCTCGGGGGCACTACCCCGGAACCCATGTGCACCCAGCGCAATGTAGAAAACACTACGGCTAGTTGTGCAAAGAATATAACACATACCCAACATTATCCCACTTGTTGTTTTCT
>CBVK0104036394.1:0-22000 GCA_900067695.1 Picea abies
TGAAGATATTCATGCCTCTTCTCTTCCTACACAATAAGACAAAGAGATGGCCATTTTCAATCATACTGATGATCTTATGAAAGAACCCTTTTATGTGGTTGATGCACATATAAAAACTTTTATACATACTGGGAGACATGGATGATATTTGGGTTGTTTCATTTTTTACGAAGATCCTATCTACGACATTAAAGTAACCTCTTAGATAAAGGATATAGAAAGGAATTTCTTCCTAGGATTTATTTTTATATATGGATGGTCCATATATGTTCCAGACCAATGATGATATGGTCATAGAATTATAACATCTCGTTGAGGATGAATTGTCATGATTTACTCATGATGACTCTCAACCATTCCTTGCGAATTGGGATGAGTACTTTTTTGGTGGCCCGAACCTTTCCTATGAAGAGTTCTAGCCACTTCTACACTCATATTTTGATAGACACCAAGGCATGGCCATCTCAGAGTGATCATAGGTTCACTCTACAAAGAGGAAGTATTTTCATATTGAGGATTTTGATAGGGATTCATAAATGAAGAGGTTGTATTTTTATTTCTCTAAACTCGAGGCATTCCCTTACATCTTATCTTCCTCTTGGGGCTGCCATGTACTTTTCTTCTGATCTCTCATCTCCTCTCATTTTTCAGTCAACAATGGTTCTTTGAGTAAGCATGAACATGAGCCATCATTTATACATTTATGGATTGATCAAGATTGTGGCTACCCTTTCAGGAAGGACTTCCATGATGATCAAGTTTATGGTTTCTCTTTCCAGCATGATTTCCTCCCTCCCATCCATATCCATGAGTTTCATTTCATGAATGATTATATGTCTACTTATGCTCATGCTAATTATGTGCTTGAATTATCTTTGTTGTATTACATAATTAAGCACACGAGGAGATACTTTGACGAGATGACCAGTTGGTTTCACTGGCTATATGACTTCACCTGACAACTGTAAGACTCGATTCTTCAGGGCCCCAAGGCCCATGTAAGTAGGTAGGTCATATTTATTTCCTTGCATTTTCATCTTGATTTATCATATTAGTTTAGATGCATTTCATATTTCATTTTTCTCTACTTTCATATTAATTTAATGCTTAGTTTAGAAATTTTTCAAAAAATGTCAAAATTTTCTTTTCTAGATCAGTTTTCATTTTGGATTTTTTACATATATGGATGAAGGGTGATAGAACCACCCTAGATGATCTAATGCTCTTGTCTAAGTTTTGGTAGGCATAGGTCCACCAGGAGATGTTAACGTTCTCATGCACTCCACTACAAGCACATGTCCTAAAGTAGGAGCGAGATGTTATCCCCATTTTGTGGGTAACTAAGAAGATTATGTCTTGAGGCCCTCAGGTTGCATGTATGGAGTGCCAAGAGACTACGCGACTAGTAGTATCCACTTGCACAGATGGATACCCTTCTCACCACCACATAGGTCATAGAGTTTCAGATGGCATCCACCACACTAGTTGGCTTCCGAGAGGCACTAGGCCTTGCTCCATGAGGTACAAGTCAGGTATTATGGTAAGTGTCATTTCAGTATTTGAGACATTTGAGTTTGTTGTATCTTAGACTACTTTAGATCTCATGACATATACTTGTATATTATTCCTCTTTCCATGTTTCACCTTGGTGGTTGACATTTTTCCCTAGTAAGTGGTCTTCCTTGGGAATGGGTTTGCTACTAGGAACTCCCTTGAAGAGCCAACGTACTGTTCTCGATCGTACTTATTACTTTCCATCACTTAAACCCCCATTTCCTTGTCTCTTGGGATTTTAGGGTGTATTGACCCAAGAATGGGTTTTCCCTCATTCTATGGGAAGAAGGGGATGAAGGCCTAGAGGGATTGTTGTTGGATAAAAAGATAAAATCCTATATATAAACCTTCCAGATGCTTTTCCCATGGATCCCCCAAGAAAGCAATGAAACACTTCTCTATAAGAAAAGGGGGACCCAAAAGAATAAATAATGAATTCTTAGCAGGTTAGTTGGAGGATAGGAGGTCTCATCACGAGATTAACTATCATGATCATGGGTATATAATGATATGACATTACCATCATCTGGCCACCAAGCCAGGGTAGTAGCTCTTAGTTTCACAACTGAGAGAAAGGGGGTCTCATCACGAGCCAACCTACTCATTTCCGCAAGGTATTTTATAGTGACACTGTCACTATCTGGACACTACACCAGGATAGTGGCCTTAACTCGTCCTTAAAACATGAAAGAAACAAAGAATGGAAAAAGGATGGGCTTGGAAAAAGTGCATTGTAAATGAAGGTGCCACGCACCCTCTACAAATGAACCCATGAATGAGACACTACAACCCCTTGTATGTAATGAACCTCGTGCCCAATGAGTATTGATAATTAACCATTTCATCTACTTCACATGTCTTAAAGAGGGATCACTTGGTAAACACTCCTTGACATGGAGAAAGATCTACCCAATAGTACACCCCGTCAACCCTCCCGTATCCAAGCTTGGCAAGTTGCATAATGTCTTTGAGAACTTACTTGTTTGACTGGGTAACCTTTGATGCACATGCTTAAGTGGATCATTTATTGATTTGATTTACTCACCACGATAGTATGACTTGAGATCCTTGGAGGGTGTGCTTATTTGTCTTTTTAGGACCTAATTGGTGGATAGTTTTGGAGGAACAAGCCTAGCTTCGACTTCCATGGGGCTTGAATCCCACGGGTTGGATGATAAGGGACTGCATGTCAGATGAAAGAGACATACATTCGAATGCCTAGAAGACATCATGGATGACGTGACCTAGCCCCTGCATGCCAAATATTTTTCATAGGAGAGGCAAAACGTCACCTTTGGAGGCTTGACAACACCTAGATGGGCTAGGGTTTGGTGGTGAAGATATGGATTATTGACACATGGACGTTTTGAGGAGAAGAAGGCCTTGACCATGAGGATATGGCCTAGATGATTGAAATGTGGCATTTGGAGGCCTAACTATTCATATCCAACTCCAACGACTTGCTCCCAGTGTCAAAATGTCCCCTAAAGGGGTGATGTCTCCTTAAGCTAGGGATTCTTTTTGTGTAAAAGTGAACTTAAATATAATTTTTTTAATATTATTTACTTGCAAGGCATAATATAATAGTTGTGGACCCATTTTCTTATGTTTTACTCTTGCTAATGTGGACAAACTATGTTAGTGACATTTTGTATAAATAGAGATCACAAGATCTCATTTTAAATCATAACTCTCCCATTGTGAGAAGTATTGGACTGAATTTTTTTCTATATTTCACTATTTTCTCTCTTGTACTCTTTTGTATGGCTATATTTCTCGGTTATTAGTTGGTGGAAGTAATGCGCTAGCCTTGGAAGGCTCTTCTCTTGCTATTGTGGTGGTTTGTCATAGCATCTTTCCTTGAATTGGTAAGAAAATATGCTTTGTATTATCATTTGTGTTCAAGTCAAGGTTATTTTCTAGATCTAGGTGGGAAGTATAAGGGCATACACCCCCACCTTAGTCTCCATCATATTTTTCTTAATCATTGTTGATTTAACAAGGGTTTTCTAAGAGAAGTATAAGTGCATACACCCTCTTAGTCTAAACCCTAGCTAGGGATACTTTCCTTGTGGAGTAAGAGGATTTACACCCCCAAGGAGGTAGTACCTCTAGATTATTTTCTTCTTGACTCCATTAACCTAATCATTAAAGGCACTATTCATTACTTGTTGCATTAGAGAAATAAATTGTTGCCTTGGTAAACGTGAAATTTTCAAGTTTTGAAGTTATCTCTTTTGGAAGTTGTTCTTTGAGCCTTTGTCTCTCTTGAATCATTGAGGCATCCCCTTTCAACCATTAAATCTTGTTGGTGTTATAACTAACTTATATAGCCATAAGGCTACATAAAACCTAACCCTCTAACCCATAATAATTCATAAACTAACCCTTGGATTGACCCCTAACTTTGCCCTAACTCTCTAATAACCTAGGCGCATCTTTTGGGATAACTAGGACTAACTTTTGGTGGGTAAATTTTCTTATATATAACATAGTTTGCTACATCCATTAGGGTTGTTAGTTTTCTGCATAATCAATCACCTAATAGCTACTAACTAAGTTTCAAAGTGCATGCTAAGTCATAATCTTTAACTATTCTAACTCTTGTTCTTGCAAGTTCTTTTATCTAAGCTCTTAAAGCACTCTTTGATTAACATTTATTGTAGATATATTGATTATTTTACTAATGTAGTGAGGGACAGAAAGCTTAACTTGATTTTCCAAATAACATATTACAAGTATCCTTGGTTTTCATTGTGTCTCAAGTAGGTACTTTACTCTCAGCAGGTCACTCAACTCATTTGGAAACCCTTAACCTTTCCCAAGACCATTTTCCAAGCTCCTTATACCATTTAGAATTGACCCTTAGGGACATCCATCCATACTTATAATTTTTCACATAAATCCTCCCTACGTTCACCAACATTCCCCCCTTGAGGTGACTACCTCACCTATAAAATCACAGGAACACCTACCTAAGGTGACAGTGGGTAGGTGCTCTCTAAGTTGTCACCAATTGGTGGTTAGGTCAGGATTTTCCCAACCTACAACTTGTGCGATAACATTTTGGCGTTGCTACTGGGGAGGATTTTGAATCCTCTTATGAACCCTACTGACACTTTGGCAAGTTATCCCAAATCCTTCACCCTATATTTCATGGTGACTCCACCCAAGGGACTTTCCCTTTCCACCCTTGATGAGATCTTTTTGAGATACATCGGGCGACTCCACCTTCCCAAGATACTTTTTCCTTTTCCCCCTTTCCCTCTTGTGATGAGCCTTGAGCTCATCTGGAAAATCCATTGAGGTATTACCCTAAGTAATGGAAACATGGATTTGTGGTGCTTTCATGAAGCATACAAGGCCTTGGATCTCAAAGATATTGACAGATACCCAAACAAGTGTCTAATAAACCAATTCGATGTCCTCCCAAAGTTCGATGGTAATCAATTGTCGGTCATAGCACACATTGTTGAGTTTACCAGATGAATCTACTATGCGAGTTTACTACATGAATATGTATTCCTACAGTTGTTCCTATTGTCCTTGGGAAATGAACAAATGGATTGGATCAAGCATTCTTGCAAGCCAAGAAGTATATTTTCTTTGAAAATACTCAACAGAGAGTTCCTTAAACATTGGGGACCAGAAGATCAAAGTCTTGAAGATACCATTCAAGACCTAGAGGATGATTTTTCAAGAGAAGGTTTTGACCTTGATCCTATTGAAGGCTTGAGAGAAATGCTTCTTCCAGAGTTTGTTGAAACAACAATTGAAAGACAAGAAGTTGAAAACATTAATGAGGAAAGTTTTGAGTGCCTAAATGAAATCATAGAATAAGATGATGAATTTTTTGAACAATTGATGAAACTTTGTCCTAACAAGGACTTCCTGATAAAGTTATGTCAACATAGAGAATAATAATATGACACCGTCCTCGAAAATTATGAGGAAAGGACTACACTAAAATCATCATGGGAAGTGGCCATTGCATTTTTTGGAACAAGATCATTATACGATGTTGTGACCAAGAAGCATGGGTACCAGGAAAACTTCTTGAATGACGATGAACCTCTCACCATGTTTGAGGAAGTCTACAAAATCATTAGAGATAAAGATCAAGATGGTGAATTCTCTTATCCTATTTATGAAGATTCGATTAAAGAACAAACACATGGAGAAAGTTTGCAAAAAAAAGAAGACCTTGATGTGCAGAAGGAGACATTGACATCCATGCTACTACCTAAAGAAGAAGATGTCCTTCTGCCTTGTTTTCCTCTTGCACATGAAGTTGAAAAAACAACTAGCCTCAATGATGAAAAATTTGAATATCCTATTGAAGTTGCCCCAATCTCTTCTTCTCTTGCACATCAAGAAGAGAACATGATGAGTTATAATCCTTTTGAAAACTTTGATGATGCTTTGTTCCATGACTTTGGAAATGAAGAAAACTACCAAAGGGATCTCAATAAAGTTTCTCTCATAGAAGTCCCGAACAAGACATTGTTACGTGTTGTCCCTTTTGACAAAAATGAAGTAATCAGCTCCTGTGATGCAGATGAATTTGCAAAACAACCCTCGGATATAGTTAACAACCACATTGATGATTTGATACAGGTTGGGAGACGTAGATGGGATTTGGGTTGCTTCATTATTGATAGAGATCCCATATATTACATTGAGGGCAGCCCTCGGGAAGAGGGGGTTGAAATTTCATCTTCAGAGGATTGGTCTTCATATGTGTATGATATTTGGTAGCCTGGTGATGATATGGTTAGATATTTGTTCTGCCCTTTCGAGGATGACTTGTCGCAGCATATTCAAAGTGATATTCATTCATCCCTTGATGCATATCCTTTTAAGGTTGCAGATTTGTTCTATGAGGACTTTCAACCATTGTGCTTAGATTTTGACAGACACCAAGTTGTGGCCAGCCCAAAGTAGTTCGAAGTCCACACTACCAAATGGAAATACTTTCATGTTGATACTATGTGTAGGTATCTATAGACAAAGAAGAGATGTTTCCTGAGTTCGATGGAGGATTTTCTCTCTAAGGTTGTGCTTATCATGTTTCCTCTTATTTGGGAAATCATAGGGTTTTCTTGGGATCTCTTGTCCTTTCTCAATATTTAGGGAGCAATGATTTTATGAGTGAATATGAAAATGATCCATAATCTATATATGGTATCCCTCTTCATATATGGATTGATCAGGCTTGTGGCTACACTTTCAGGCAGGATGATCGGGCTGATGGTTTCTCTTTCCAGCAGGATTTCCTCCCTCCCACCCATCTCCATGAGTTTTATTTCATGATCAATTATATGTGTGTTTATACTCATGATTATTATATGATTGACTTATATTTGTCATATTACATGCTTAAGAACATGGAGAAATACTTGGATGAGGTGACCAGTTGATTGCACTAGTTGTATGACTTCACCTGACATCAACCATCACCTGATCTTCAGGGCCCAAAGTCCTTAGGTAAGTAGGTAGGTCATCTTGATTTCCTCGATATGCATATTGATTGCTCATATTAGTTTAGATGCATTTCATTTTCATTTTTCTCTACTTGCATATTGATTTCATGTTTAGTTTAGAAATTTTTGAAAAAAATGTCAAAAAAAATATTTTCTAGATTAGTTTTCATTTTTGGATTTTTTTGTATATGGATGAAGAGAGATAGCACCACCCTAGATGCGTTGATGCTTTTGTCTGAGTTTTTGGAAAGCACAGGTCTACCAGTACATGTTGTGGTTCTCATACACTCTACAGCAAGCACATGTCCACAAGTAGGAGCCAGATGTTATCCCCATTTTGTGGGATAACTAAGGAGATTATATCTCAAGGCCCTCAGGTTGTAGATATGGAGTGTTGAGAGACTACATGACTAGAAGTATACACTTACAAATATGGAGACCCTTCTCACCACCACAGAGGTCAGGGATTTCATATGGCATCCACCACACCAGTTGGATTCTAAGAGGCATTGGGATTTGCTCCATGAGGTACAAGTCAGTTATTATGGTGAGTGTAATTTCAATATTTTAGGAATTTAAGTATGGTGTATCTTAGACTGCTTTAGATTTCATGACATATGCTTGGACATTGTGCCTTTTACCCTATTTCACCTTGGTGGTTGACATTGTTCTCGAGTAAGTGGTCTTCCTCGAGATTGGGTTTTCTACTAGGAACTCATTTGGAGAGCCATTGTACCTTTCCCAGACATACTTACCACTTTCCATCACCTAAAACCCCCCATTTCCTTGTCTCTTGGGATTTTAGGGTGTATTGACCTAAGAAGGGGTTGTCCCTCATTCTATGGGAAGAAGAGTTTAAATGCCCAAAGGGATTGTTGTTGGATAAAAAAGATAAAACCATTTGTATAAACCTTATAGATGCTTCTCCTATGGATTCCCAAAGAAATAAATGAAATGCTTCTCTCTAAGAAAAGGGGGACCCATAAGAATAAATGATAAAATGTTTAGGGGGTTAGTTGGAGGATAGGAGGTCTCATCACAAGATGACCTATCATGATCATGGGTATCTAGCAGTATGACATTACCATAATCTAGCCACCAAGCCAGGGTAGTGGCTCTCAATTGCACAACTAAGAGAAAGGGGGTCTCATCACAAGCCAACCTTCTCATTTCTGCAAGGTATTTGTGAGTGGCATGGTCAATACCTATACACCAAGCCAGGACAGTGGCCTTCAAAACATCCTTAAAACATGAAATAAACAAAGAGTGGAAAAAGGATGGGCTTGGAAAAAGTGCATTGCAAACGAAGGTGCCACTCACCCTCTACAAAGGCACAGATGAATGAGACATTAAAACCCCTTATATGTCATGAACCCCATGCCCAGTGAGTATTGATCCTTATCCAAGTCATCTACTTCACATGGCTTAGAGAGGGATCACTTGGGAAACACTCCTTGACCTGAGGAAAGATCTACCCACTAGGACACCTTGTCAACCCTCCCATATCCAAACTTGGAAAGTTTCATAATGTCTTTGAGCACTTACTTTTTTGACCGGGTAAACTTTGATACATGATGGGTGTTATATATGCACTAAAAACACAATAAAAATCCTCAATTAAATTGTCAACCCGAGGTAAGTAAACTTAGAGTTGTAGCAAAATATATGCCAAGGTAGAAGGGCTTGTAGTAGTATAGTCTAACTAAGGAAGTGGCTATCTAAGGGATAATTTATTCAAGTAAAAACTACTAATGAGAAAACCCTACTAAAGAAATTTAAACTATGTAACCTAAGTACTTTTGGACCAACGATCGATGGATAGTTCTAGGAAAACAAGTGAAAACCCTACTTGAAGCAAACTAGTTCAATCATAACAATAAGAAAAAACAAACTATTTCAGCATAACAGTAAACAAATAGCAACAACAAACTACTTTAACTAGTCTACTTAAATTCAATAAACAACTATCCTGTGAAAGCAAGTAAATAAACAACCAACTATACTATCAAAGCAAGAATAGACAAGTAAGCAATTAACCTATTAAAGCAAGTAAACAACTAACTAACCTAGGATAACTTCTACAGCAAGTAAACTAATTAAGACTACTCAATAAGCAACTAACTAAGCTAAAAGACAAGTGAACTATATTCCTAATACAATTATTTCTAATTCATAAAAGGAAATCTACTTAATTGAAAGGAGGAACAACGAACAACTAACCTTTATTCTATGATAAGCAAACTAATCTTTAATTTATCAAAGCAAAAAACTATCTATCCTACAAAGTAAGAAAGCTATTTTCTGATCTACAAAAGCAAGAAACTATCTTTTAACCTATGAAAGCTCAAATATAGTGTTGATGATTGTGTGAATGTCTCCAGTGTCTTATAATATCACGATGGCACTTAACAATGAAAGATAATTCAAGAGGGATAAACTCGATATTGACTTCAATAACAAAGTGAAAAGTGTGAATTAGGAAAGCCAAGGAAAACTTAGCCATTACGGAAAAAACATCAATTACCCGGCATATCCATGTGATTATGTAATCATGCATTAACCATCAACAGTATAACGAGATTATAAAATTCGATCGCACTCTATACTATGTAAGAAAACTCATAACTAAATTCAATCATTAACTAAAAATTGGAATTTCAACCTAAATCTAGGAAAGAAATTGCATAAAGTGAAACTAAGCTAGACCTATTTCAACAACTCAAATTGCAAAAAGGAAAATGCTTGTAAACAGAAATTAAACATGATTCTTAGCATATAAAAAGTAAACTAATGAATGAATTAATCAACAACTAGTTAAGCAAAATCTAAATGATATTTGAATAGGCAATCTACAAATAAAAACTGAAGCCAACCCTATCCATCCACCGAAGCCTTGTGAAAGAAAACATAAATTAAAATTTTGTTCTACTCTATTTCAAACTCTGTTTTAAAATTGATTTTAAAAGCATAAATAAAATACAGTCTAATATTTAATTGCACACGGGGTTAGTGTATAAGTTTTCAAACTTGTTCCTACTAACTACAAGTCAGTGCATATTAACAAAAGCCTTCATACTAACCTGCAAAAAGAACTAAACAATTAAACTATAATAGCAAATTATATAACAAAGGAAAAATAGCAATTCATGTACAGGAAATGAGATAAAAGACATCTAAGCTATGGAATTCATAAATAAACTCATAGAACAGTTACCAGACTATTGGTGGTCCCCCTAGCAATTCGTGGTCACTTCTCAAAGGCACACCACGAACTCAGCAAATCGATTTCACCATTAAAACTCAAAAACACAGTTTTATATAATTCTGGCAAATGAAAATGGCAAAACAGAGGAAAATTGTGTTTGTCTCTAACACACTATTTCTTCGGTTGCTTGACTATTGTATGACCACCACAGTGGTATTTATAAGCTTTACAAACCAAGAGGTCGACCATTGGAGGGTCGAACCTCTTCTATAAATAGTAAATTACATTACTGGTGCCCTAACTGTCGAAATGGAGCGAGCCAATAATCGCCCTGCTCAACAACCCAAACCGAGTTGTCAAAATTTCAGTAGCTATAGGGGGAAAGCATGAGCAAAACCCATGTTCCTGATTCACCCATCACTAGTTACCAATACCATAATTGCCAAATCACCCATTGTTTTTGTGAAGAACAGAGTGTCGGAAAAAGTGTCGAACGGAGCGTCATACTGGGTACCGGATTGAGTATCGGATGGAGTGTCGGACTGAGTGCCGGAAGCAAAAACATGCTATGATTTTTCCCTGTAACACCAAAAAATGTGAATTAGATCTCTAAAAATATAAAATCATACTGAAACATACTCAAGATCATTATAAAACACGAATTATGCATACCTAGTGTGGATCATAGCATTTTGGCACAAAATCCCTTCAAAAAATTCTCCAAAACATGAAAATGCATATAGACATTCGACAAAAGTATCTAATAAACATCATAAAACTGATCATATCTCGAGCCCAACATTACCCCCACACTTACGATTTTGCAATGCCCACTACAAACAAAAAGAAAATACCCCTCGTGACTAAGCTTGTTGAGGAGGATCATCTTTGAAAGTTTCTCCTTCTTGCTATGAAGACTTTTCCTTATGCCTCTTGTGTTGCTTCAATTGTGCTCTGAGGCTGCGGTTGGATTTGGTCATCTCATCAACCAAACGTTGAAGGGAGCTTACCTTTGCTTGGAGGACTGTATTATCATGATGAAGGTGTGTGTCTATCGTCTTCCTTTCTTCCAACTATTGGAGGAGTTGAGAATTCTCTTTTTGTAGCTTCTCAATGGCTGGGGCAGAATCAGTGATCTTGGAGGAAGGCTTAAATCCTTTGAGAGATGTGGAAAATCTATCATTCTTAGGATCTAGAGTGGGCATGGTTGATGTAGGATTAATAGGGGAAAGATAAGGAGAGGTAGGTTCTGATTTTGTCTTTCTTTGTGGCTCCAATCCATCCGCAGAAACTTCCCTAAGTCTCTTGTGAGGGATCTCAAGATCAGAGGACACTTGGATAGGATCCGAAGCAGGTAGGGGTTTTGCATAAGGTTTTGTTCTTGTGCTCCAAGTACTCTTTCGAAAGGGTCCTTTATCAAATCGATTGGCTCCCCTCCTATTTGTGGGAATGATTGGAAAGTCTTGTTGAATCACTTCTTGGAGCTTTTTAAGTGTGGGATCAAGAGAGATTGAAGGCATCGGGGGGTTAGCAATAGGCTTATTTTGATCTTTACTCTTGGTCTTCTTACCCAATGAGGAAGCAGGGATGTCAAAAATATTTTTGTATTGTTCCAGTAAAGATATGGTTTGTGAAAGGGTGTTTGGAGTTCTTGGAGAGTGGGGCTTGCATGGAGAGATAGTCCTTGGGCCAAGTGGCTTTTTGTTGGTCTTAATTTTCAAGTGAGGGTTTGCAAATTGATAGATAAATGCATCCCAATTTTTCCCTTGTTTATCTAATTCATATAGAACAAGGAGTTTGATTAAGCCATGGTTAAATATGTTGTTGTGGGGGTTAGTTACATTTTTCCTCACTTGAGAGGACATTTTCTCCAAGCTCTTTAGAAAGTAGAAGGGAAATTCAAAGGTTTGTTGAACTAAAAATGAGCTAGAAATCTGAAATGACAGGCTTTGAAAGTGGAATATTTACCTTCGCATGTGATCAAACTCATTATGACGATGAGAGGGTTGATGAATTCCTCCTTTATCCATTCCTTATAATATCCTTTTTCTCCTGAAATGTTCTGGAATTCGGGCTTAAAAACCCTGTTATAACTTGAGCGCAGCAACTAATGGTTTTTGAACCATCTATCTCCCATTCTTGGAAGCTTCGTGGATGCAGAAATGGACTCTTATGAGACCCCAAAGGATAGAGAACCCACATGCATTGTCTTCCCATCGAAACTGAGGGAAAATTGCATGGAGATGCCATCATCGTGGCCCTGCAAGTTAGACAAAAATGGCCCCCAACCTGCGCGCAAAAACACCTCTCTGCATTGTGCAAATTCAGGAATGGAAAAAATATCTGCATAGGAAGAGGGTGCATACCTCTTGGGAATTGTGATGAGGTGAAGATATGGACAGAGGTGAAATTCACAAAGAGAGGGTGCGATCGGACCAAGGGATGGCACGAATTGAGCATGGGTCGAACCCGATTTGAATAGGGGAAGAAATGCCAAAGGCTAAGCACGATTTCTTAACACAAGGTAAGGAAAATGGCAAGGTGAATTGGGATAATAGGTTACCCATCCTATATTTGAATTCATCTATGGTGGAGTTGGTTGCACACATGTGCACACGAGCTTCCATGTGTGGGAATTTTCGAATTCAAAGGCACATTTTTTGGGGCAAGTTTAATGATGTGCAATTAGATCAATATCCAAGTCTTTTGACTTGGAAATTTGATCATGAACATTTATAAAGTTTGGATCCTCACTCTTAATTGCTTGCAACCAATTTAATTGAATGTCATTGATTCTCAGTTACCTGGAATTGTGGACAGTTACTAGTGTGTAATTCTTATGGCACTTCGTTTGGCACCTCATACGGCACCTCATATGACACTTCATAAGGAACCTCTGTGTTAAACACATTTTTACCTCCTGTAATGGATAGCCTGCAATATTGAAATGTTTTTGACAATCACAGTGGTTAATGAGCAGAGGCAGAATGCTCCCTTGTTGTTGATTTTTCCATCATTCTCACTCAATCCTCTTGCATAGGACATGTAATGTCAAACCTACAATGAACAGGTTATAACAAGCATAAGACATGTAATGTCAATCCTACAATGTACAACTTGTAATGAAAAATAAATCGATAAAGTGGTCGGTTAACTATAGCACACAGGAGTTTAGCATTTCAAAAATAAAATGACTATTAATGTAATAACTAATATCATGGAAATAATACAAAAATTCTTACAAAGATTAATTTCTCCAGGCAATGATCATTTGTTATCTCATGAACCCCTCGCCCACACTTAAGTATTGTGACACCTCACAATCAAAAGTATAGGAAACCAGTCAGTTCCCCCAATAGCCGAAGATTTATAGTATGTCAAGTATAAATATAAATTTCATAGATTGGTCTGATGAGACGGTTAGAAGATGGCCCCACCTATAGGATAAGAGATCCTATATATAGATAAGAAGAGGTAGGCAAGAGAGTTTCAAGATAGTCTCAAAGTTAGTTCCCAATGGAAAGTTTATGGATTTCATTAACCTTAGTTTAACCATACATACTTCATGTCAAATTTGTCTACAAGTAATGTCGTACATCAGGACAAATTTAAATTTATTATTTATTTTTTTGTCAAATTACCATCCTCGCTAGGTAGAATGCCCCGCTGCCAGCAAGCATGTTCAGTACTCTGATGGGTTTACCTATTCATACCATAGGTCGGTACCCGCTGCTAGAAAACCTATTCAATATCCCAACGGGTTATCCTCTTACACCCTCAGAGACTGACCCTCCATCTTTTAATATTTTAGTATAAGATTTTTTTATGCAAGAAGATGGGGGGACATCTCTAAAAACAACTTTTTCTTTTCTTTTCTTTTTTTCAATTGGGATGGTATGTATGTTAGAGGATGACTTTCTTTTATATTCCTTAGTGATTGTCCTGATGTAAGGGGTACTTAAGTGGATGTGGCCTATCTAAAGATATGATATAATCAAGTTATTTAGTGTGTATGGATGGTACCATTGAGAAAGAATAGAAAGGTATCTCTAGGCTCAACTCACTTTCTTCTTTTGTAGTTATTGTGATTTTTTCATGACTAACCAATAATCAGACCTCCTTGTTACTTTTTAATAAAGATACTTTACTCACTTACTCAGGTTTCTTGGGAAACATGTACGAGAGACCTCTAATATTGATGGTTACAGTATCACTTCCTTATATAGTGGTGAAGATTTTCAAGAGAAACTTATTTTTTGAAATTCCTTAAGAAAAAGAGAAGATGAACATCTCTACAAAAATATGGCTAATTATAGCAAGTCAGTATTCATTTGATTCTTAGCAAACAACAAGGTTCAAGTATAGTGATATTTTGAAGAGAAATCCTTCTTTTATATTTCCTTGAACTGTCTACTCCTGGTGAGACAAATACCTATAGTAATATCTAGAATTGCTTATTAACAAAATTCAAAATTATTTACATATGTACAGTAGAAAATTTAGAAAACATTCAAGAACAAGGGAGGACTTCCCCATCTACTAAGGCCAATGCCTTGTCAATTGAAATGACCTGTAGAAATTTTTCTTTGGAAATGGGCTTATGATAAAATTTGAGTCGGTGTCCATTTACTACAAATGAGACTTGTCCATCGTCAATTGTTTTGATTTTCACAGCTCAATTTTCATAAACAGTGACTACCTTGTAAGGGCCCAACCACTGGAGTTTTCCTTTGAAGGTTTTGAATCGAGAATCAAACAGCAAAGCCTAATCACCAGGTTGGAAGTGTTTCTTCTTAATAAAATTGTCATGCCAGTTTCTCCTTTGGTTTTGAACTAACATTTTTCATTGGATGGCATATTTCCTAATCTCATCCAACTCATTCAACTATAGGGCTTGTTGTTTGTGAACCTCATCCAGGTTTAATCCCAATTTTGCAGCAATACGGAAGGTCCTTACTTGGAATTCCATTGGTAGAAGTACTTGTTTCTCGTACACTAGCTCATAAGGGGTATGTCCGATGGTGTTTCTCCAGGTGGTCTGGTAATCCCATAAGGCCTCTGGAAGCCTATTAGCCCAATCCCGATGATGTTATTTAACATTCTTGGTTAAGATAGCTTCTAGAACTTTGTTTGTAGAATCTACCTAACCATTAGCTTATGGGTGGTATGGAGAATATTTACAGTGTTTAATCCCATATTTCTCTATTAGCTCTCTCATCAGCTTGGAATTGAATTGAGTGCCTTGGTCTGTAACAATTTCATCAAGGACACTGAAGTGGGTAAAGATGTCTTCATATATGAATTCAACAACAGATTTTATGTATCCCTAAATAGGTCTTTTTTCTCTACCCACTTGGTGACATAGTCTGTACAAACAAAAATATAGTTTTTCTTATGAGACATGGGCGAAATCGGTCCTACAAATTTAAGGGGCCATTTTTAAAAAGATTATATTATAACCTAAGCACGCAAGGGAATTTCACCAGCTGACATAGGTCTACCTATCCTTTGGAAACTATCACAACTCCTCACATACTTGGAAGCATCTTTAAAAATGCTAGGCAAATAGTAACCTGCATGTAATTCCGTATATGTTGTATGTTTGTCAGAAAAATGTCCACCACATGGTCCATCATGACAAATTCATAGTATTTCTTGTATCTCATCTTCTCGGACACATCTATGAATAATCAAATCAGGACCTATACAAAAAATTTCATGGCAAACCCAAGAGTAATTGGCACTTTGCGTGGTCATTTTACGCTTTTCATGAGGTGACAAATGAGACGGTAACTTCCTAGTATCCAAATATTTTTCCATATCTACAACCATGAGACATTTATAGAAAGGGAAAAAGGGTGCTCATCTGGGAAACTATCATCTACAAGAATATCATCATCCTCATTTTTTATTCTTGACAGAAAGTCAGCTACCAAATTCTCCTTTCCAGGTCGGTCAAGCACAGTTATATTAAATTCTTACAATAACATGAGCCACCTAGTCACTCGACCATTAGTTATGGGTTTATTCATGAGAAATCTAATGGCAGAATGTTATGTATGTACAAATACTTTGTAACCTGTAATCTAGTGCCAGAACTTGTTAATAGCATGAACAACTTCCAAGAATTTCTTCTCGGTAACTATGTAGTTTAGCTCGGCAGTGGACAAGTTCTTGCTCACAAAATAAATGGCATAGGACTACTAGTCCTCTTTCTTCCCTAATACTCCTCCTATTGCAGTGTTGGAGGCATCAGTGGATATGTGGAATGGGAGATTCCAATTGGACCCTCTAAGAACTGGTGCCATAGAAATCTTAGCTTTCATGTTTTCAAAGGTAGTTTGACACTACTCAGTCCAAACAAAATCAACATCTTTTATTAGCAATCCAAAGATGGGTGCAGCAATCTTTGTAAAATTTTCAATAAACTGTTGGTAGTATCCGGCATGTCCAAGAAAGCTTCTCACCTCTTTCTGATTCTTGGGGGGTGGAATTCTGACGATGACCTCAATATTTGCAGGATCAACTTTTATCCCTTCAAATGAAACATGATGTCCTAGAGCCACTCCTTTAGTAAACAACATTTTACATTTTTCATGACTTAGAGACAAGTTCATTTCTTGGCATCTGATAAGGACTTTTTCTAAGTTATCTAAGGCTTCTTGGTAAGTATTTCCATATACTGTAAAGTCATCAATGTATGCCTCCACACAATCATGAGTAATATCAGCAAATATCCCTAGTACTGCTCATTGAAATGTGGCAGAAGCATTATACAATCCAAATGGTAAGACCCTATAGGCATAGGTGCCCCAAGGGAAAGTAAAGGTTGTCTTGTCCTAATCCTTGGGTGCTATGAGAATTTGATTGTACCCGCTATATCTATCTAAAAAGGAGAAATACTTCTTTCCAAACAGGGTATCCAGAACTTGATCGATGAAAGGAAGAGGAAATTAATCCTTCTGAGTGGATTTGTTGAGCTCACGGAAATCAACACAAATCCTCCATTTCTCAGTCACTTTATTTGGAACCACTACAAGCAGGGATACCCACTTATTGTCGGAGATGGGATAAATAAATCTGACATTTAATAACTTTTGGATCTCCTCCTTTACTATATATTTGAGTGTTGGGTTCATCCTTCTCTGGTGTTGCCTAACAGGTGTTACTTCCCCCTAGGTATATATGTGATGGATGCATGTGTCAGAGTGTATACCCTTCATGTCAATGTATTCCTAGGTGAATGCTCTTGATTTTTATTTAAGGATACTTACTAACTGTTTTTGTTGGTCTGCATCTAGCCTGGAGTTTATATGTAAACTTTTCCCTGGATTAATCTCGTAGGGCATAGTATAAGACATGGTAGACTCATCTATATCGAAGATAAATATGTCGAAGACAAAATGGATGGGTCCAATTTTTCCTGAAATCCTTCCCCAAACATGTACTCAAATTGGGGAAAATCTTGTGGAAAATCAACACACATGATAGCAGAAATAAATTGGTTTAGCACATTTTCCGTTGTGTGCTCCAAAAGTGCCCAGGCATGGTCACTTGGTAGTACGGGTTCTTCCCATTCCTCATTATCATATGGACATTCAAGCCACTATAGATTATCCATGATAGGTTTAGCTGGAGGGTAAATGGTGAGCTTCTGGATAGAGAGTCCATTTGAGATGGTCATTTCTCCCTCACTACATCCAATAAATGCATTGGTTGTGGCTAACCAAGGTCTTCCCAAAATGACGGGATTGACTTTGGTAGGATCCTTTGAGTGGATGACAAGAAATTATATTGGGTACTCCCATGAGGCTAAGGTAACTATGATATCATCCAAAATTACTTCAGGTATAACCCTGGTCTTATTTGCTAATTCCAAAATGGTTGGGGTAGGTCTAAGAAAAGGTTTTAACTGTAGTTTCTCCAATGTAGTAGCATTCATAACAATGATGGCTACCCCTAGGTCTATGAGAGTGTTTCCAATGGAGACCTCATTAATGGTTATGGTCACTATGGGGTTTCCTGGGTGCCCATATTTTTCTATATTAGACTGCTCTGATATGTACTCAGAAAGTCCTCCTACCAAATGTATTGTAGGAGGGTCCTTTTACTTCCTACCTAGCTTCTTAATACACAATTATTTGAATACCTTACTGTAGATTGGAATGTTCTTAATGGATTGTATCAAGGGAATCTTGACACAAATATTCTTCAATTCATTCAAGATGTCAAATTTCGGTCGAGTGGTAGGTTTCTCGATTACCAATATTTTTTGATAAGGAGGAGCCTTCGTAATTTGTGAAGGTTCATTTTGAGGAAGCTTGGGTTCTTGGTCATTAGGAATAATAACATATTCCCACCTAGTGTCATCCATGGGTTGTTTGGAGGTTTCTTATTCTTATTCTTCCTCTTGGATGACTATTGAAGGCCTTTGCATGTCCATAAATTTTCCCGATCTTAGTTGAATTTATTGTAATGGAACAGGAGTAATAATGTATGTTGGGAAGGCCTGCATCTCAACATTGTGAAGAGGTTGAGGGGGCTTATTATTGGGATTGGGAATTGGTTGTGTTGGTAATAATTTTGGTCTCGGGGAGCTTACATTATGATATTGTTTTGGTTGTTGTTGTGGAATAGGAGGTAAAGGTGGTGGAACAAAACTTGGAAGAAGTTGTAGATTGTTCAGTGGAAATTGAGGATAAGGATGGTTGGACATAGAGACGGGTGGAGCTTGAGGGTTTCCTTGGTTATGGCCTCCTCTCCATCCTCGAAGCTAAGGATTTTGGTACTTAGTAGACCATTTTTTCCAACTTGGTGAGTTCCACTGTTGTTTTTGTTGATAATATGGGGGAACTTGAGACTGTGGATCTGGGTAAGTGGGTTGGTTCTTACGCTACCATGGCCTCCTAGGTACATAAGAGGATTCCCCAGGATCCCCACTCCTATAAATGGCTAACGAAACGGGTAATGATGGGCATTTATCAGTTGAATGGTATTGTGTGCAGAAGCCAAAAACTGAAATGTTATCTAATGGTCATTCCCTTGAGGAATGTTTCCTCCTACATCTTGGGAAATATATGCTCATTGTTGTATTTTCCTCCTCCTGTTTCTTTTTAATTTTTAGGGTGTCCAACTGGGAACATATTGTTTTTAAGATATTTATCTTGAAGTTCTCTAAAAGGTTCCCTATCTTTTCTCTTGTGATACCCCCTGAACTAATTGGTTTTAAGTTTCTATTATAAGGGTCCCAAACATTCTTTCATGTTTTAGCTCTACTCCTTGAGTAATTCTTACACATTTCACATATTTCGGAAAATGGTTTATGGGAGATGTCACCTGATGCCATCAAGTTAAGCATCTCTAGGTATTCTTTTGAAATTCCATTAATGAAAATATCCCTAACTGCATCCTCTGGGAGGTCATGGTATTTTGACTTATGGGAGATGTATGCAAACCATTCCATATAATCCTCGAGATTCTCATCTTCTAATTGTTGAATTTTGAAAATATCGTTACGATATTCTTTGGTCTTGAAGTAGTCTTGGTACTTCTTAAGAAATATATCTTTCATGGCTTCCCAAGACCTAATACTGGATTCTCCTAACCCCATGAACCATCTTAGTGTAGAGTCCTTGAGGGTGGCAGGAAAGAGTTTTAATTTCTAGGAATCTTGTAAGTAGTTTTAGTTGCTACACAACATGTTGAATTCAAATAGGAAGGTGTTTGGATCTTCATTGTGTTTACCATAAAAGGTGGGCAGTGCTGAGAGAGGAATATTTTTCATATTGACATTCGGGGTGGTGTCCAAAATTGGAAACCCGAAGGTAGTTTCAGTTTGGTTTCCATCTTCTTCTTCATCCCCGTGTCTTACATTGTTTTGATGCCCCTGATCATCCATGTTGGTTTGGTTCCCAAAAACATATTACTTCAATGGTTTTATTCTTGAAGAGAACAAGGTATCCCTCTGATGGGAAGGTCTTCCTATTGTTTGGGTGTCTGGGACACTACTTGAGTCGGTTGATATTATTGGTGCCAAATTTTTTGTGTCAACTTGAGAGATAATTATATTGGTTGAACTACCAAACAAGGTATTCACTTGTTCAAGGTCTATGATATCCTCAAAGTTAGGATCTCCTAGTGGTGGTGTAAAATCAAAGGTTGTTGTTGACACAGGGGCAGACCCAGGGTTCAACGCTACAACAGTGCACCAACAAAACCCTAACTATTGGCCCTTTCGGCAACACCTGTGAAGCAAATGAAGTCTCACCCGCGATAGAGGCAGGGGTGGTTGCAGGAATCATATGTCTACAACCTTAGCTAGGACAGATATCTGTGATTCTACCACTTAACAAAGCACTCAACAGTTAACATTCATCAATATCCAGTGTTATTTATAGTGAAGTTAAACCCTAATTACAGAGAATCACAATATTCATTCAGATCTAAGGTATTTAAGCACTAAGCATATCCACATAGGTCAGATCAATACTATTAAGCACATAGCATTAACATATATATCTACCATTCATCTATATCGAAGCACTAAGCACATTAACATTTAAACACATCAACACATCGCACAAAGCAGAGCAACACAGCATGTACGTGGTTCACCCCCACCCTAGGGCTACGTCCACCAACTCTTTGTCTTATTTATTAGCTTCTTCAATCAGTTACATGTGTTGCATTACTGAGAGGGGGGGTGAATCAATAATAGTGTAATTATAATCATTTTTCTCCAAATAATCCAAGTTTTATATCAATGTAGAATTATTATCCAATAATGAGCAATAATAAATGAACAATCACATACATACACAGTACACCATTGTTTTACGTAGAAAACCAAATCAGGAGAAAACAACGAAATGATCTTTCTTATATGTCTTGGAGAATTAAATTCATTGGAAGCACCAACTTCCTTTGTTTTCCAGTTGCAACTAGAAGGCCAACTCCCCAATTCTCTGGCTACAACTAGAAGGAGGCTACAACCCCCTAAGTTATTCAGCTACAACCGAAAGGTGGCTATAACCATATGTCCTTGCCCCATCCAACTACCCTGAAGTAAACATGTACCAATAAACCTAAACCATGCATCAACCATGCATCAACCTATACCTCAACCTGTAATCAACTTGTACCATAANNNCAACCATGCATCAACCTATACCTCAACCTGTAATCAACTTGTACCATAAAAAAGTGCATCAACCATGCACCAACCTATACCAAACAATCTGTATTCAACATGTTCCATAAACAAGTGCATCAACCATGCACCAAGTATGTACCAATCACATGTCAAGTACTCATCAACTATGACTCATCAATATGTACCAACATCATCAACATCAACCTATACCTCAACCTGTAATCAACTTGTACCATAAAAAAGTGCATCAACCATGCACCAACCTATACCAAACAATCTGTATTCAACATGTTCCATAAACAAGTGCATCAACCATGCACCAAGTATGTACCAATCACATGTCAAGTACTCATCAACTATGACTCATCAATATGTACCAACATCATCAACTATACACCTCATGTATGTGCCAACAACTTGTATCTCAACCAAAATCCATCATCAATTTCATCATCCAAATATGATTTGTAACTCTCTAATAGACCTGGTGTATATGATTACATACCTGCAAAACTTCCTTAAATTTAACAACAAGAGAATAACATTTTCATCAAACGTTTCTTTAGTCTCACAAGACTAGTTTTGGATTAGTCAACAACCCTGACT
>CBVK0104036429.1:0-45934 GCA_900067695.1 Picea abies
GGCGCCCCCATGGGCGGCCTTGAAGAGCCAGGTACTGGTGCGTGGGGAGGCTCGAAAGTTCTGGAATTCGGAGGGGCAGGAAGGTATCGTGAAGAAGAGCCCGATGAGCTATCAATGATGGCTAAGAAATCAAACCGAGAGACAGGCAAGGTGGAGGAGGCGAGAGGTGTTGGCTCAGGATGGAGAGGCGATGAGGAGATCGTGGAGGGCGAACCAGGGGGCGAGACAGAGGCCCGGGGCCAGCGAGGATTCCATGGAGAGCCTCTTTGCGACCGTCCCCTTTGACGCGACATGAGTTTCGTCGAATGAATGCAGAAAAAGACTAAGTGCACCAGGCGGAAGTATAGAGCCTGGAGATGGGCAAGGGTTGTAATCACCATGAAGGTCCAGTTTGAACTAGGCCAGGGCAGCGGAGGGAGGAGCAAGTCATTCCGTATGCGAGGGTGAGAAGCTAACATAAACGACAGAGCCATAAAGTAATTCGTAAAGGGGACGGGTGCATCAGAATTAAAGTCGCTGCAACGAGCTCATCACATTGCTCATCAGAATTAAGGGCGTTGGCACAAGCTCATCACATGGCTCCCTGCCTCGTTGGCCTACCCGTTCTTCCTCCTCGCGCCAGTTGGCTTGCACTGGCACCCCATCCAGGAGAGATATAATAAATTTAATTAAATAAGCATATAATATATTTTTCCTATATTTCTTTTCTTAAATAATAATATTTTTTATATAATGCCTTTTTTCATTTAATATATTTTGTAATCAAATAAGAAATGTAATGTTTTTTTATTTTGATATAATAAATATAATCAAATAAGTATAGAATTATTTTAATTCGAGAGATCGCAAGAGCACTAAGAGAGGGAGGCTGAAAAAAATTGTAAGAAAATACCTAAAAATAGAACTTTTAAACTACAGAACAAACATACAAAATTATTACTATGATTGCAAATGTGTTGGTCATAATGTGATGCTCATAATGAGAGAAAACGTACAAATTATAATGTAAGAAAACGTTCAAATTAACAAATATGAGGTGCACAATTCAGTTTTTTTTAATCAAATAAATGCATTATAATAGTTTTAAATGGAACATAGTTCCCTTTTCTTGCAACCACAGTAACCGTTTATAATAGTTTTAAAAGAGACTAAGAAGATATGGAACATAGCTGCATTTTTCGCAATAGGAGGAATCCTTTTCAATACTTTCAAAAGCCACTGAGATAAGATGAAGCGTGAGAGAAGTTTTTGCAGTTAGAGGAATCCTTTGTGCTAGTTTAACAAGCCACTGAGAAAAAATGTAAAATAGCCTGTAAAAAAAATCAGACAATTTTAGATAGCCAAGTAGTATTTTAGGTACAAAGAATTGTTTTCTGTAATAAATTTTGGGAATTATTTGCAACCTATGTGATTGAACTCTATGAATATTCCTTATTCAGAATGCCTCACTTGTAAAACGGAAGGCTATCTTTTTCAAAGGATTCTACAACAATCCTCACTTGTTCATAGTGCATGTTGAATATGCGTTTTCCTTCTTCATAGCTACTCCCAAAAGTTGTTTGTGCAATTATATCTCCATTCATTATATCAAATTGTTCAGAAATTCGAATCTATTAGAATTCACAATTTGCATCTAGCCTTAATTACAATTCGCAACAATTCATTACAGAATTTCTGTATTAATGCATAATTCATTACAATTCGCAACAATTCATTACAGAATTTATGTATTAATACATAATTCATTACAGTACAATTCGCAACAATTTCTGGTACAAAGAATTGTTTTTGTAATGAATTGTTTTCTGTATTGAAATTCTCATCTATTGGAATTCACAATTCGCATCTAGCCTTAACATTTAAAGAACTCTAACCCTATATATAAGATAATGAAAAGAGATTGAGTACGACAAAAAAATCAAATGGTCTCCTTAGCAAAGCAACCAAATGCAAGGAATAACACAGAGTCGGATGGGATATGTGCGCAGTTAAAAGTTCACAGGCTCTCCATTGATCCATAACGCGGGGTGGCATTTGAAACGCATTTGAAACGCAGGCCAAACCTGGCATGAAATTGAAAATCGATGTGTGCAGTTAAAAATGCACAGGATCTCCATTGATCAATAACGCACGCTCTCAATTGATCCATAACACGAGGTGGCATTTGAAACACAGGCCAAACCTACCATGAAATTGAAAAGCGGAAGTGGAATCGTGGTTAGAGGAAGAAATATACGATAACCTACGCCAATTTTCCACATCCTCACACCTGTCATTATAGCTATTTAAGTATAATCAATTTTTAATCACTTAACGTAGCAATGAGAGGTGGTGATCAAGTAAATTTTAATAAATTTTAATCTTATTTAGTAAATGTAAAAAAGTAATTTATATAAATGAGAAGAAGTTAATTTATCAAAATCTCATTCATTGATTAGAAAAGACGATGAAAAATATACCAACATCTTTAATTGTCAATCCTAAAATTAAAATTTATGATTAAAAGATTGATTAATCCACCAATTCCAATAAGAAGACGCCTATCAACATAAATATATATGCTTCCCTCTTCACATTTATTATAACATTTAGATAATTTATATATTCTTCACTAAAAAAACTCAAATCATGTGAAAAGGAAATGTCATCATGTCAACATTACCGGATAGTTTGATAGTTTAAAATATATATTAGATTTTATTCCAAAATATATCATTATTAATATAAATTTATTTAATAAAGAAATTATTAATATGAGCTTATTTAATAAATATGGGAGAGTTGGATTTATCCATGCCCATGATCGATCATTATTTATTCATGGTTAGATTTGTTGCTTCTTTCATTCTTTTTTTGATACGATTTAGATTCCATTGATATAGTATTTTTAATTAATATATATGTCTCTCAGTGTCACGATAGAAGATAAAATGGTTTAAAAAATAAAAATAATATTGTACGTTATTTGTGTATAATAATATACCACTATTCCCACAAGATGATATTGCATGAGGTCAATAAAGAGAAACATTAACATGTAAAGAATAGACATGGAAAATGGAAACAAATTTAAAGAAAATGCTGTCCAATATTTTCCATGCCTAAGTAACCAATTGTCAGGAACTAAAACGTAACAACACTGGTAGGAAGGAAAATGTGCATTGCATAGTCAAAATTCAACCACTCTTTACCTAGTAGCACTCCACACTCTCTACGTGGTAATGCATATGTTAATTGAAATTGAAACCCCACTTCTCTCCACCTGGTAGATTTCCATGGTTTTCCACCTCGTAACACATGCATTAATTGAACAAAGGCCAAACTTGGCATACAGTTCACATCCCATAAAAACAAACACATGGCCCTAATATGATAAGTGTAGGTTGAAGTAGTGCTTGCTAATCACCCAACATGGAAATAAAAGGTAAATTTCCATGGTTTTCCACCTCGTAACACATGCATTAATTGAACAAAGGTCAAACTTGGCATACAGTTCACATCCCATAAAAACAAACACATGGCCCTAACAAACTTGGCATACAGTTCACATCCCATAAAAACAAACACATGGCCCTAATATGATAAGTGTAGGTTGAAGTAGTGCTTGCTAATCACCCAACATGGAAATAAAAGGTCGCATACATATTAATCCTTTCTAATCCCCTAAACGTGGAAATCACATGTCCAAACAGTAATTTCTTAACATGATTAAGTAAATGTGAAAAATAAACATGGTAATGGATGTCTTCATAAATGTGAGGAAGTTATGAAAATTAAATATCATTCATCTATTTGGGACAAGGACGAAGAATATGCCAACATCTTCAATTGTTATGCATAATAAATTGTTGAAAGGGTAAATGAGAAAGAATGTTTTTTAATTATAGAAGGAAAAATGAATATGCCTCCCAAAACTGTATGTGAATGATTGTGAAGAATCATGAGTGAAATGACTTAATTGTGTATGGATGTGAAATTGTAAAGCGTGCCTATGGTAGGGACACAATATGTTGATGCATGTAGTTAATTTCATTGTGAACATAAGATAACAGAATAAGGATACATGTGGAATGTACCATCTGAATGCATCATAGAGATGCATGTTGATAATTCCTTATGGAATATTAGGTAAAAATATGAAATGAAAAAGCTTAGGTTGACTCTAGGTTGAGGTCATTTTAGTTAGTGATGGATATGCAACAAGGTAGTTGCAAGATGAGACAGTTCCATGTGGAGGAACTCTGTGAGAACTATGTCATGAGAACAAAGTTATGACCTTAATGACTGCTAAGAATTAAGTAGTGGGATGCAAGCCTATCTATATAAGAATCTTATATTACATTCTAAAACATAAAAAATACATGGGGAAAATGAAAAGGAATGTTAACCATTCTAATGTCTAAATGGTAATGTACAGAATGCACAAGTTCCTAATTCATTATGAACCAAACGCTTGTTGTTGTAGCATGTTGATGTACTCAATAAGGTCAAGTTTAATTTGACTAAGACTGCTCAAGGAATAGAGTACAAATATCCAAGGAGGGATGAATTGCATTAGCAAAAAATGACAAAAAAGAAGAAGGAAGGAACACTTTCCTCACTTTAAAACTCTAAATTATGAATATGTTTAAATGAATAATTGTGGTTAAACCATGTTATGCAAAGATATAAATTGCCTCGGAACAGATTGGTTAGGATGAAAGTTCCAAGTTGTGCAAAGGAGTTGAAAAAGGGGATAATCACTTGTTCCCTTTCTTGTTAATTTTTTTTCGTATTTCTTTGGGATGGGAAAGTTGACATATTGTTATGTGTGAAGGTTTTCAACATGAGAATGTCCACAACTTTATGACTGTAGAAATAGATGAAATAATCAATTTTGTTTACCCTCATGAAAACCTTGAGGACAATGTGACAATGTGAGAGAGTGTATATGGACATGTGGAGATGTATCTGAAATTGTTTGTTGATTTAAAATGATATCGTGCATGGATTTTAATTTAACATGACAATTGATATATGATTGTGAATGTGGCCATAATGTTATGTCTAAGGGAAGATAGAATCTATTGGCAAGGACAACTGCCAATAATGGAAAACCTCAAGGAGAGGATAAATACATGAAGGATGTTGTTGAAAGATTGATAAAGAGAATTTGGAAGTTCCCTGAAGAACCATTGAGGAGATAAAATCAAAAGGTTGTCGACGACCAAGCATATATAAAGTTATCATGCTTTGTGGCATGAGGTTGAAGAGGGATATGGTAAGGTTCCTCTTAAAATATTTTATATTTTAATAATCAAATTATAATGTTGATTGACTGAGATATGTCATTAATACCCAAGCAGGGTAAGATTCAAGAATATATAACCTGAATGTTAAAGCAAAAGAACGTCTAGTATACAAGGATGATTGAGATCCTTGCAGGGAATTCATGAACAAGGATCATGAATATATTGACCAATCGGTAATGATTGGAAACAAATGTTATCATAAGAAGGACATTGAATGGATGCATTGAGAAGATGTAGGTGGTATGAAAGGGACCATGTATAGGACTCCCTATTATGGAAGAAGGATATTCCAATGTCCTACTAGAGTTGTAGAATGGGAAAGAGAGAATTGGGTGGCCCTGAGGATTTTCACCATGGTTACCCATAATAAAGAAATTATTAAATGAATTCATATGAAATTTTGATTTCATAATATGTAATTTTGATTTGAAGTTATGATAAGTCTTAAGAAGGGAAAAAATAATCATGTTGTAGTAATGAATCTGAACAAAGAAACCATGTGGTGAGAGGTTGGTTGAATCCAAATGCACCCTAGAAAAGTACCTAACTTTAAAAGTGATAATCTTAAAGGAAGACTCATACATATGAATTTGGTACCTATGTGGAACAGACCTAAAAATGAAAATGTGAAATTTGAAAATCTATGGGTGACATATTTGAAAGAAATTTGATTGAAAAATAATGTTGTATCTCATGGTTACTGTATGCATGTGATATAAGTGAGATAAAAGATCTGTCCTAGAGAGGAAGATGATGGATGTCAATCTTGGAAAGTGTGGAAAAATTATACTATGTGACTTGAGAAACATGTGATAATCCTTGATCGCCATAAGGAATGACATGTTGTCATAACATAGGCTGGAGGGACACCTCGACAAGAAGAAGACAGAGGGATGTCTTGGCTGTAAGACTCAATGAAGTCTCTAAAAACTCTTCTTGTGAGAGAAAACCTTGGCAAGAAAAGATGGATCACCTGAGGGACTATATAGCATAGAAGGGGATCATTGAGCCTAGGCCTCAAGGGTGAGTGACCGCAAGGAATAAGAGACTTCAATAATTCTTAAAAAATATTGGTTGGGATCATGCACACAATGGGTATGTCAAGGAAAAACAATGATCCAAGTTAATGAGACAACAAAATGGATGCATATCCATGGGCTTTACATATAATTATTGTGTTTATTTGTGAATATTTCCATTAATTATGAACAACAGTAAAATGATTAAGCATAAAATGGTGACTAATATGCATACTATTTGATTTTTATTGTAGGCATATTTTGAAATGCCAAGGTCCAAGTGAGGACCAAACTATGAAGAAAAGGAGGAGGATGCTGAAGCAGTTGAAGGATAAGGCATGGTAGGTGCACTAAGAAAGAACATCGAGGATGGTTTTCCTTTGAAGGGGGAGGGGATTGTAACACCCTTTTTCCCTCTAGTGTGTACTTAATCATAACTATTGACTTTTCATGCCATGGAATATGGACAATGTAATTATATTATTGTTTGAATAAGAATTCCAACCAAATAACTATGGGTAAATCCTTAAAAGTACTAGCCATGATACCACTAGAGGAATGAGAGGAGGCCCTATTAAACTAAAGGACCTCAAACCGTGTTCATATTAATTCCCTCATCCTCACATATTTCAAGAAAAATCAGTTAATGGGGGAGGTTGGTGGTTAAAGCCCCAACCACTCCAATGAATGAAAGTATTGAAGGTTGGATGGAACAATAAAAAACTATCAGCCAAAGCTACCAAAAAGTACCATTTGTGTAGATCATAATTGACCCAAGTTCCTTCTAACAGAAGGAAAGGGGATTGGTCGAGAACCTTCCCAAGGGGTTACGTGCAGGGGATGCACAAATTGGAAGAAAGGGAATCGAGGGATGCACGAAAGTGAAGAATGAAGGCTGAGGAGAAATGAGCTCTAAGTTCTTAGGTCAGGGGAGAAGGCCTGAAGAAGAGAGATATGTTGTTGCAAGAGAGAAAAAGTGTAGAGAAATTCCCTCGTGGTATCATGTATTTGCACGGGGGTGGCCTGCTGTCAAAGTGACTGAGAATGCAATGTATATGCTTGGGTGGAGAGGAGAATACCCACAGTTAGTTGGATGGTTAAATCCTATTAAGAAAATAAGTATTTATTATCCCATGTGTAATTGAGTTAAAATAATTAGATGGCTACCTGTGATTGTGTTGCAAATGTGCATTTCTGGTAAATGGGCTTGTTTTTTGTTGTTGTTGGAAATCCCATGTAGTTGAATGATAAATATACCTATAATTATGTTTATAAGAATCAATGTATGTAAATGGATTCACTAGCTAGAGTGTTTGTATTATTTTGAATGTGTAATATTGATCTACGGGTCGGAGGTCATTTCATTAACAAATTTCATCATTTTATGATTTAGTGAGATTGAAGTGCCTTACTTCACTAACTCTAACCCTTTATCTTGCTACCAAGGCAAAACAATTTCAAACTACATCTATACATCGCTATATGAGCGATGAGACTCAACAGTTGTTGATCCTCGAGATAGAGTAGATCTCAGTCGTCAAAATATGGACCTTTACCTTGTTGAAATTTCATTATAAACTTTTGTTAATCCACAACCATTAGATATGAAGGTGGAGATAACCTCCAACGTTGATCTCTATCATGAAGATATCTTTCGATCCTAGGATATCGATGATTGATCAAGAGTTTTTAGATGTATCGGTTTAAATATCATAGTTGTAGATCTTCGTAAAATCTTAGGAGGGAATCCAGTTTCCTGGGGCACCAGAGCATCGGACCTTGGGGGAATTATAATTCCAAACCCATTTATAAGTCTCAATACCTGATATACGAGGAACAGGGTTATGGCCCCTAGTTCTATACCTTTAGTCATAAGCGTAAAGATGAGAGAGAGAGGGTGATGTCAAGAGTTATGTGTCGTGATATCTTGGTAGACAGGAGGTCCATATATTGACAATTCTTGTTATTTGATTCGTACTTAAGCCAATTGTGGACCCCGGGTAGGCTCCAGCCTTCGGAAGAGCACCTTAAAACCTGAGACGTCAGCTTTGGAAATTCATCACATCTAATTCATAGATCTCATGCTGATGGTTTGGGGTCGTAACCCCATAATCAAATGTCCTTAATCATATCATAATCCCTAGAAAATGGACCACAAGAATTTTTAGTGTGCAATAGAATCATAAAGAGTCACAGTCCAGTTCCCATGGTTACCTGGTGGTGACACGTGTCTTCCTTAAATCCTACACAATCGAAAGATCCCACCATTGATCTTGATCACAAATTAAATATTTATCATTGATTCCCCTTTAACTAAATCCAACACATGTTGTGGACCATCATGAAACTTGGAGAGTGTTGGAACCTTGTGCTTCATGTGTCATCTCATGAGAGATTATTAATGTCAGCATGATGTATCTCAACATCGGACCCTCAAGGCAGAAAAAATTCCCCAATATGCAGGTCTCTCTGAGGGCCAAGGTCCATAGATATGAGAACCATCGATTTGTCGGCCGATGACTCAACCTCCACCGTCTGATCCCTTAAGCTACTACCACACCAGAATCGTGAAGGGAAACACTGAAAGTTATCATATCTGAGCATGAGAGATATCAACCGTAGATCTCATAGACCTGTAAACTTGAGAATCAATGCACTAATATGTCACTTAATCATGGGATTACCCTAATTAAGTATCTCGTTATCCCCGGACAGTGGACCATGGGGGGGTTTAATATACAGAAGTTCAGTAAGGGGTTTCGATCCTGATGTTTATAATTGCATGGTGGCACCACATGTCATGATGAGGGAGGGCCACATGTCACCTTAATTTCACATATTTGGATGAAGTTCCAAGTGGAAAAAGAATGCCACATGTCAAGTGGTATGAGCGCCACGTGTCATTCCAGATGGAATGACTAGATAGGGCCAGATGCCCCAGGATGTCAGTTGTATTTCAAATCTAGAACCACCAGGAGGTTTTTGGGAAATAGGCCTTACAAAGAGAGTCGATGATCAATTCCCGATAGATCTGAGATGACATCAGATGACATCATTCAATGAATAGGACATGGACAATTTTCAACTCCTTGTTAGGTGAACCTTGGACACTTCAATGACATGTACATCCATGCCAACCCATGTGGAGGGTCCACGTGTCATGACGTGAGTGGTTCCATGTGGAACACATATTTGACATAATGAGATAAGGTTTTGTGGAGGAAATGAGTGACAAGTGTCGAAGTGATACAAGTTCCATGTGTCATGCCATGTGGTAGACAATGGAAAGGCCACATGTCATAACAAGTGGCCCGTTGTGGATAGGATCATGTGTCCTTGTTGCCAACTCATCTTGGATTGGGCCTTTTGGGCTATATGAATAGTAAAAAGGGTCGAGGTCTCGCGATTCCAAGAGCTGAGATCTTGAGGTCTTGCAGTTTGATGACCTAGTGGACAGGTGTCATTATCTGGTGAGGGTAGACCTACAGAGAATGTGGGGCTCCAATTTGAGCATGGAATAGCCCGATGGCCGATGTGTCAAAGGTCTGGTGGCCAATTGGTAGGCACCACACCGACGCATAGTCAGTAGCCACGCCCTGCAGGTAGGGCGCGTCAGTGACATGTCAAATGGGAAATATGACATGGAGCCACATGTAAGTACAGAGACATTTTTATGATAAAGCCTTAAAACTTCAAACGACCATAAATGTTCATCTAGAGCTTCGTTTTGAGAAAACTTAAAGTCATTGGAAAAATCTAGGCAAGAAGAAGATGATGGTGTCCTCAAAACGAGGTTGGAAAATGGTTGAAGGAAGGTGAAAATTTAATACCCCATCCCTTAAAGGAGTACTTAGGAGGTTGGATGTCTTACAAGTGGTATCAGATTAGGCTACAACACTAGGCTTGGATGGATAAGAAGTCAGTCTCAAGAATGATATAGTAAGGCTAGTGATGAGTCTGTTTAAATGAGTTCTTTGTGTTTAAAAGATTGTTTAATATATGCACGAGTTCCTTGAGTAGTAGGAAAACAGATTGAAACTGTACCTTGGAAATTATGGCTAAATTTCAACAGAGAGATTATGTTGTTCCTTTGTCAAACTAATAACTACTCTTACAGTAGTAGGCATGTGTTGATAGGCATTAAGGGCTAAGACCGTTATGGATAATTCCTTGTGGTTCAAGGAACTTAAGTGAGAAATTTATAGAACCCTTGGTTATAGTAATGAATTGTCACTTTAATAAAGGACTAAAGCATGTATGTATAATTCATCATGTTTAGAGGACCGAGGGAGAAATATGTAAGGTCAATTTATTTGACCTATAATGAATTAAACTTGTTGCTGAAATAACCTAGTTAAGAAAAGAAAAATGTGTTCTTTGAACTGATTATAGTCCTCATAAAAGAGGTGAAATGAAATTAACATATGATCCAGTTTATGAGCTCATGGTTGTACAAAGATATGTACATGCCTATTGACTAAGTATTGAATTATGCATGCAAATTCAAGGTATGGAAATGTTGTGGTATATATGGTGATAAAATAACTATGTACATAGCATGAAAAAATACGTATTATAACTTGTGATGAGTTGTAAGGTATGATCTATTAATGGGTCATTATTTTCAATAATGACTTGATGACAACAAGTAAAGTAACAACACGAATGAATTGTTAATAATTTTTATGCCTAGTGCCTTATGAGGATAGGGCTACAATGATAAAAGAAATACTTATACAAGGTATGATTTGTTGAAATATTGTAACTGCAAAGAGTATTTTATTTATTACTGAGTCAATATTAATTATACCAATCCCCTTTTGTGGATTGATCATGTCGAGCATTGTAAATGACCAAATCCCCTTTTGTGGATTGGTCAAACCCTAATTATAACATGTTATCTGAGAATTCGACCCCTAGGGCTAATTAAAGTGGCTTTATCCACCAGTTGAACAAGTCAGCCTTTTCCAGTGAAGAGACACCACTCTAGTGCTCCTCAACTAGTATAAATATGAGAGGTTGGCACCAGATTTTCTCACTCACTCAAGTCACTCACTCAGTGCGCAAGTTTGGAGATTTATGAAGTTGGGAGAAGGAGGAGAGAGAGGTGCATTGCTCAGTCTTGGATATTCTCTAGTGTTTGGGGTTATTTTCTTGGCATTGTATTGGCTATCTATGTTAAGGAAGTTTTTGTTGGGTTTTTTCCCCCATGAGGGTTTCCCAGGATAAATGTTGTGTATATTGTGATTTTGTTTCTCTCAGTGATCCTACCTATGTTATGGTTATCTAGTAAATTGAAAATAAACTTAATACTAGATCAAAACTTTAAATGGTTTCAGAGCTAAGATGAAGAGAGAACCTTTCATTGGATAAGAAAAAACGTCAATGTTGTCAAATAAGAAAATTAGGGATTTTTATTAGAAAGGAATTTTTACCTAAAAAACATCTAGAAAAGTGTGTCCTTCCCTAGTGAATCTTTTGGCATCTCAGGGGCACCTTTTCAATGGACAAATCCTTTGAAAATTCAAACGCTAGTTTTTAATGGTACCAAAAAACCAGAAAACTAAAAAAACTAGGAAACTAGAACTAGTACCAGAAGTACTAGTCCAAATTTGCGCAGGTCGAGTTTCAAGGGGAAAAACTTAAAATTTTTGAAATCTAACAGCTCCAGCAAACTCTCCTCATTCTAGCGCATCTAGTCCCTCGATCATAATTTCAAAATTTGAAGTTTGGAAAATTGGGGTTTCCTCATAAAACCCTAAGTTGCAATTGCAGTTGTAGTTTCACAATCAACTGCAGTGTCAATTGCAGTATTAGTTGAAGTATCATTTGTAGTACCAGTTGCCTTCACCCTTAAATTTTTTAAAGGGTTGGTTATTATTACTGTTGCTATTTTATGGTACCACTACCTACAAATACTATCTAAGGTATGTACTTACATATGTTTAAATTGTTAAGATTTAAAGGATAGTTGTAGTAGAAGGGATCTCTTTCCATAGATCTAGAAGGATCTTAGATCCAACACATTCAGAGGAATAATGCACCCTAGGTTTGATTATTTTGATTTTCATCTATTTGTTATAACATTATTTTGACCTCATGAAAATCTAGGCTATATGTTGAAATCATACTAACCATTGGTCAAAATTATCATGGTTTATTAAAGTTGAGTTTATAGAGTTTATTCTCTAACTTAGATTTTTTTCAAGATAACATATTTTCTTAGTACAAAAGACAGGTTGAAGAAAGCATTTGTCATCTTGAGTGAAGGAAACTGGAAAGAAAAGAAACACACTCATTCTTGAGGACAAAAATTCAGGTTCCAGGTTTGATTGATTAAATTGATAATATTCAAAATTGCACATGTCAAGTTTGATAGCTACCTCATAGTTGAGATAGCATACTTGGTAGCATGTGAACATATTGAGATAAATGCTTATTGTGATCATTCAAAAGACATAACTAACATCTCCTCCAGGAGAAACTTTTTGGTTTGTCTCTAGGTTACCATGAATGAATGAGTATTCACAACACTAGAAGAGTCTTACTCTCATTATTGTATTTATTACTTTTAAACCTTGTTGCAGGTAGGTCACAAGTAATGGCTCTAAAGGATATATTGTGTTAATTGTTCTTGCTTTTTCTTCATTATAGTTATAAAGAGTATTATTATTATCTCTTGTTTCCCCCTTATTGTTCTTGTTCCGAGCAGGTCACGGGTGCCCTAAGGAAACTACAGTGAAGGTTGCAGGAGGCAATATATTAATATGAGACATGAATCAGACTACCCAAGTTGTGTACATGACAGTATACATCCATGTACCAACGAAGATGAAGAAGAAGTTATTTTTTGAGATCCATAGTATCTCTTATGGAGATTGATTATAAGGATCATAAGGCTCCAAAGATGACCAAACATTACAACATAAATCATAGAAGACTTAGTCAAATGATAATGAATCCACCTTGATGAAAAGCAAAACTCGGTTGAAGTCTAACTCAACCCTTCATATTTACACTTGGTATTCAACACCAAGTGTACCCTATAAGAGATGATGAAGTGCTTGTAGACTCAAAAGAAATCAAGAGTAAGTCGGATCTCACAAAGGATCAGATGAAGAGACAACTTCCAAGACTGGGATATTGATTCCATGAGAAGAATAGACCATAGCTTCAGAAACTTCTAGGAGATATGAAATCTCCTAGGTATATTTCGTTGTTTCATTGATAGAGAAGGAAACTAGTCAGAAAGACTACGATATGGATTTTTCCATGAGACTACAAGAGAAGTCAGTATTGACTTCCAAGATTGACCTAAACAACTGAAGCACATTGTAGATGTACAAAGGCTGATGTGTTTCCAAAGGTTTCTCCCAGCAAGAGGGAGAAGACTATGACAAGACACTTCGTCCAGTAAAACAGTTCCAGTATTCATGAAGACAACTAGGACAACCATGATTCTAATATAGTATGAGATTCAGGGGGATAAATCCCTATATTTGAGATTGAGTTATCTCCAATGCCAGTTGGTGTAGTACATTGGTCAGGCCATGGATACATGACTACACTAACAGATAGAGTTACCTCCATGAAAGAAGAAGAGCTACTTTCAGTGCCAGTTATTGAAACACTCTCAGTTTCAAATGAAGCTATTGTCATGATAGAGTAGAAGATTTTCTCTCAGATTTCAGTAGCCACAATGATAATGAAGTAAGTCATTCTCAGCTTCAGATAAAAAGCAGGTGCAGAGTCCCAGTTCTAGAAGGAACAATTACAAAAAGAGGAGAGGACATACTCTCGAGCAGTGAGACAGATATTTCTTTGCAAAAAACACATAGAGCTAGCACATGATTGTGCAAATTGAGTTGCAGCTAAGAAATTGTACCAAGATTTCATATAGAAAGAAAAATTGATTTGAAGTTAAATATAGAAAGACACATGTATGAAATTTGAAGAAGGATCTGTACAGATGGAAGCAAGCTCCTCGAGCTTGGTATGGAAGAATTGAGAGTTTCCTGACGAGATTGGGATTTACCAAGAGTAAAGTTGATTCTAACCTTTACTTCGAGGTTATGAATGATTATCTGGTTATATTGTTGTTGTATTTGGATGAATTATTATTAACTGGAGAAGAAAATATCATCACTGATTGTAAAAAGAAGATCACTGCAGAATTTGATATGAAATACCAAGGCCTAATGCATTATTACTTAGGTATTGAAGTTTAGCAGAGCCGAGAGAAGATATTCCTTAACCAAGGGAAGTATGCAGTGGAAATAATAAATAGGTTTGACATGTTGGAATGTAAATCCATGAATACACCCATGGAAATGAAGTTGAATCTCTTGGTTGATACCTCGTCAGAATTTGTTGATGTTACTTTGTACATACATATTATTGGTTCGGTGATGTATTTGATGAATAACAGACCAGATATATTTTTTTCCTTGAGTCAGTATCTGGTAGAACCTAGGCTTGTTCACCTTGATGATGCAAAAAATGTGATGAGATACCTTAAGGGTACGTTGGATTTTGGTCTATGTTATACTAGAGATCATGACTTCAGATTGTATGGATATATTGATTCAGATTGAGATGGAAGTGTTTCTGATAGAAAGAGCACTTCAGGATGTTGTTTCAGTCTAAGGTCAGCCATGACTTCATGGAAGAGTAGGAAGCAATACAGTATTTCTCTTAGCATGACAGAAGTAGAATATATTGTAGCATGTTCCACGATTTGTGAATCCATATGGCTTCGGATGTTATTGATAGATCTATTTGGTCTCGAGATTGAAGCCACTGGGATCCTATGTGATAACCATAGTTGTATAAATATGACATGTTCCATGATGCATCAAAGCACATAGAGATCCGATATCACTTCATTCATGATATGATGCAAATGGGATCTTTAAAGTGCCAATATGTTGGCACGGATGAGCAGGTTGCAGACCAAGCCTCTGTCTCATGTAAAGTTTAAATACTTTCGAGACAATTTTGGTATAGTCTGAAAGGACCTCCGTTGAAAGGAGTAGTAGTGTTGATGATACTATGGTACCCTAACCAATAATGAGTATCTCAGATAGGATTTTATATCCTAGGGGACTGATCATCCCTGGATAGATCCCAAAGGTCTATAAGGATAGGATGTCAGAGTACTTGTGCATGTATATGCTATATTTGGTCAGTAGTGGTAGCTCCGTCAGGATTTTATATCCTAGGGATTTTTTCTATTCCTAGGAATATCCTTTGGGTCTATCAGAGTACCACATGATAGCTCCATTAGGATTTTATATCCTAAAGAATCTTTCAATTCCTGGGAAGATCCTTTGGATCTGTTAGAGTGCCACAAAATTTTGTTTCACTTACCTCATTCTTTTTCATTTGATGTTGGTGTTGTTCAATCCTCGTGCTAATGATTTCCAACCTCATGTTGATGATTTCTAGCCTCATGTTGATGTTGATGTTTTTCTAGCCTCGTGTTGATGATTTACATCCTTGTGTTGATGTTGATGTTGCCCCAGCCTCGTGATGCGATGATGATGTTGTTGATGTTGATGTATCAGCCTCATGATAATGATATTGTTGTTGTTGATGTTGTATCAGCCTCATGTTGTTGTTGATGTTGTATCGGCCTCATGCTGTCATTGATGTTGTATCAGCCTCGTGTTGTTGATGATGTTGTACCAACCTCATCTTGGTGATATTTTCATGTTATTGATGTTGATACTTCATATCCTTGATGAAGATGATGATGATGATGCCACTTCAGCTTATCGATGAAGATGATGATGATGATGCCACTTCATCTTCTTACTAAATATGATGATGATAATTCCACTTCATCTTCTTGTTGAAGAAGATGATGATGATGCTACTTCAGCTTCTTGTTGAAGATGATGATTCTACTTCAGCGTCTTACTGAAGATGACGATGATGATGCTACTGCAACTTCTTGTTGAATATGGTATTACTTTAGGCTCATGATAAAGAACATGATGATGTTACTTTATCCTCACGCTAAAGATGTTGATGATATTACTTTAGCCTCATGCTAAAGAAGATGATGATCTTAATTTAGCCTCATGCTAAATATGATTATGATGTTACTCTAGCCTCATGATGATGAGGATGATGATGTTACTCCATCTCCATGTTGTGAACAATGATAATGAGAAAAAAAAGTCGATTATTTATAGATGTTCCAGTTAGTGTTCTAGATGTTGTTGATGTTGCTTCCATCTCTCTCTCTCGATGATGATGATGATGTTGTATTGAGTTGTGTTTGTAGAATACCCTTCTTGTTAAGGGGAAATGATGAAATATTGTAACTGCAAAAAGTATTCTATTTATTACTGAGTCAGTATTAATTAGACCAATCCCCTTTTGTTGATTGGTCAAGCCCTAATTATAACATGTTATTTGAGAAGTCTACCCCTAGGGATAATTAAAGTGGCTTTAGCCACTAGTTGAACAAGTCAAATTTTCCCAGTGAACATACATCACTCTAACGCTCCTCAGCTAGTATAAATAAGAGAGGATAAAACCTCATTTTCTCACTCACGTAAGTCACTCACTCATTGCGCAAGTTTGGATATTTATGAATTTGGGAGAAGGAGGAGAGAGAGGCGCATTTCTCAGTCTTGAATATTCTCTAGTGTTTTGGGTTATTGTCTTGGCATTGTATTGGCTATCTATATTAAGGAAGTTTTTGCTGGGTTTTCTCCCCTATGAGGTTTTCCGAGATAAATGTTGTGTATCTTGTGATTGTGTTTCTCTCGGTGATCCTACCTATGTTATGTTTATCTAGTGAATTGAAAAGAAACTTAATAATAACTCAAAACTTAACATGATTATGGAAGTGTTGGGGCACTTTTAGATGTCCAATGGGTCAGATTGATATCTAGAGGTGGATGGTAGACATATGGATATGGCTTAGTATGATCAAGTAGCAGTGAAAGGAAATATAGGAAGGGAATCTCCCCAATAATGGTCTATATAATAAGAATGGTTTGAAGCATGAAGGGAAGTTGGATTTGGAAATTTTACTGCCCTAGGTAATGTTGTAAATTACCTAGTTCTATTTTGAGTTTTAAATACTTTCACAAGAGTTGGGAAAGAGTAAGTTTTTGTTGGTTGTTTCCATGGGAAAGGGAAACATAAGTATGATTAATTCTGTGAGACTGGTCATGTGGATGATTGTAAATCCTCATCATAAAAGACTGATAAGATCTAAGATTTAATGAGTGTATGTGAATAATATGGAAATGTGTGATTGGTTCACATGTACGATATGTCTCTGTGTCTGTGTGCATGCTAAAGGAATGGTATTAATTCATGAGAAAGTATCATGTGAGGCAATATGTGTACTCTCCATATATGAATAAGACCATGGATACATGGTTGACTCTATGTAGAAGGGTCTGATTTTTATTTTTTTTAATATTATCTTGAGGAGGGTGTACTCCATTTCTTAGAGAGAGATAGTGTGAATTGTTCAAAGGGTAAATGAGCAAGAATGTTTTGTTATTATAGAAATAAAAATGAATATGCCTCTGAAAAATACATGTGAATGATTGTGAACAAGCATGAGTGAAATGACTTAAATGGATATGCATGTGAAATTTTAAAGTGTGTCTATGGCAGGCACATAGTATGCTTAGGCATGTAGTTAAGTGCATTATGAATGTAGGATAATAGAATAAAGATACATGTGGAATGTACCATCTGAGTTCATGATAGATATGCATGTCGATAATTCCTTATGGAATATTAGGTAAAAATCATAAATAAAAAAGCTAAGTTTGACTCGAGGTTGAGGTCATTTCAGATAGTGATGGATATGCAACAAGGGAGTTGCACGATGAGACAGTTCCATGTGGAGGAACTGTGTCAAAAATATGTCATGAGAATAGATCTATGCCCTTAATGAAATCTAAGAATTAGGTAGTGAGTTGCAAGCCTATCTATATCAGAATCCTAGATTACATTCTAAAACATAAAACATGTATGGGGAAAATGCAAAGGAATGTTAACCATTCTAATGTCTAAATGGTAATGTGCAGAATGCACAAGTTCATAATTCATTATGAACCAAAAGCTTTTTGTTGTTGCATGATGATGTATTCAAGAAGGTCAAGGTGAATATGACTAAGACTACTCAAGGAATAAATCAAGTAGATCCCAAGAGGGATTAATTGCATTAGAAACAAATGATAAAAAGAAGAAGGAAGGACTACTTTCCTCATTTTAAAACTATGAATTATGAGACCGAGTTGTATGCTTAATGAGAACAACTGTGAAAACAAAGGAAAATAAATTTATGAATATGTTTAAATGAATAATTTTGGTTAAACCATGTTATGCAAAAGCATAGATTCCTTGGGAACAGATCAGTTGGGATGAAAGTTCCAAGTTGTGCAAAGGAGTTGAAAAGGGGGAGAATCCCTTGTCCCCTTTCTTGTTAATTTCGTTTGTATTTCTCTAGGATGAGAAAGATGACATGTTGTTATGTGTGAAGGTTTTCAACTTGATAATATCAAAAACTATACGATTGTAGAAATAGATAAAATAATTAATAGTGTTTTCCCTCATCAAAACCTTGAGGACTATGTGAGAGAGTGGATATGGATATGCTAACACATATCTGAAATTGTTTGTTGATTTAAAATGTTATGGTGCATGCATTTTAATTTAACATGACAACTGATATATGATTGTGAATGTGGCCATACCTGTTATGTCTAGGAGAATATATAAGATATTGGGAAGGAAAATTGTTAATAATGGACAACCTCAAGCACAAGATAAATACAAGAAGGATGTTGTTGAAAGATTGGTGAAGGGAATTTGGAAGTTCCCTAAAGCACCACTGAGGAGGTAAACTTAGAAGGTTGTTCATAGCCAGGAAAGTATAAAGTTATCATGCTTTGTAGCATGAGGTTGAAGAGGGATAGGTTAAGGTTCCTCTTAAAATAATTTATACTTTAATAATCAAATTCTAATGTTGATTGACTGATGGATGTCATTAATAACCAAGCAGGGTAATATAAAGGAATAGATAACCTTAATTTTAAAGGAGAAGAACCTATAGCATCCAAGGATGATTGAGATCCTTGCAAGTAATTCATGAATGAGTTTCATGAATATATTCACCAATCGGGAATGGTTGGGAACGAAAGTGCTCATAAGTATCGCATTGATTGGATGCATTGAGGACATGCATGTGGTATGAAAGTGGGCATGTATAGGACTATTCATTATGGAAGAAGGATCCTCCAATATCCTACTAGAGTTGTAGAATGGTAAAGAGAGAATTGGGTAGTCATGAGGATTTGCACCATGGTTACCCATAAGAACGGAATGCTTAAATGCATTCATATGCAATTTTGATTTCATAATATACAATTATGATTTGAAGTTATGATCAGTCCTAAGAAGGGAAAAAATAATCATATTTTATTAATAAATATGAACAAAGAAACCATGCGATGAGACGTTGGCTAAATCCCAATGCACCATGGAAGAGTACCTAACTTGAAAAGTGATAATCGGGAATCAATCAAGGATATCTTATATGTAAAATGTGGCCATGGATAATTGGCATATTGGTTAAATTACTTGTGATGTTTGAATGCATTTTGGAAAACAAAATATTGGTATGTTGAAACAATACACGAGTAAGGACCGATGATTCCTTTCAATTCATATGAATAGTGAATAATGTGAAGCAATTGTTGGTATGCACAATTTTAAGAATTGTTTGTGAATCAATGTAGATGTAATTATTGGAGAGTTGGTTTGGATATTTGGTTGTCATTGATGTCAATGCTTGGAGAAGTCTGAAATCGTAGAGATGTGGTTGATATTGATTGATATTGATGGTGAGTTAGTGGTCATTGATGGAGAGGTTGATGTCAACATATGTGTTCGGTGCATTTGATGAATTATAGATGAAGCCCCGAAGGTGTGGTTGTGAGACCCAAAGTTAGTTTAGGAATATGGACATGAAGGGAAGTATAAATGCAAGTAAGACACTCATATATGGATATCCATTGTCGTGTTGTTTCTAGTGATACGTGGTACACCACGTGGTTCCTCACGGTTAGGGAGATATGGCCTTGTGAAGTTGGAAGCCCCAAAGAATGGTCAAGAAGCCCCTAAGCAGTTACAAGTCAATGATTAAATAGGTAAAGTGGTTGTAACAAGAAAGTAAATAAGCCCTAAAAATAAGGAAATAGGTTACCTAGAAAAATTATAAATACACATCATGAGAAATTCATTTGACCCACACACTTACATTGAATATTTATCTTGTGATTGTTATGGTCTAGTACTTTGGTCTATTGGAGAATCTGATGGCAATATTGAGGAAAGGGAGAAAGTGTGACGAAAGAGAGAAAGTTTCAGAGATGGAGAGTGCAAGGATTTTTTTGTAACCATAATTTGGCAGGTCCTCGTGGGTCAGCTTGAGGGTTTCACGCGAGGCACCCCTACGGGTTGCCTAAGTAATGTCACGCAAGGCCCCGCGTGACAGGTAATCTTTGTCCCACAAGAAAAAGACATAATTGGGGAGAATGTTGGTACCATGTTGTTGAAGGTTGTGAAAGTGTTGTAGGTCAATGTTACAGTACAACAGGTCAGCTACAGGTCACAGGTATGCTTATATGAGTATTGTTTATGCTTGGTGATGGTATGGTGCATGCTTGAGAGGCATGTCTTGTTGATGCATGGTACATCTTGGTGATACTAGTATTGTGCATTGAGTAGTACTACATCTTGGTTGTATTGGTATATTGGTATCTGGTTTGACTACATGGTGAGGATGTTATGTGCTTGAGGCTTATTCTTGGTACAACCTTGAAGCATTGGAACATGGTGTATGGTTGTCATTGATATTGATACATTGTTGAGGATTACACTTGGTATATGACAACACATGTATGATATACATCTCTTGGTGATGTTGGTATTTGGTTGAGGATTGGTACTCGGTATGGTGTTGAAGCACATGGTTGATGATTGAGGCATATGGTACAATTTATGGTGCATCGTTGATGCATGGTTTGGTACAAGTTATGTTGCATGGTTGGTGCACTTGTTTTGGTACACAGTTGATGTTTGGTATGGTACAGGTTGATGGTTTGGTATATTCTTTGGTACATGGTTGTGACACATATCTTGTGATGGTATGTACATAGTTAATGTTTGGTATGGTACAGGTTGACGGTTTGGTATATGATTTGGTACATGGTTGAGACACGTATCTTGTGATGGTATGTTGGTGATCTTGGTACATGATTGGTAGAGGCATGTGTTGGTGATGTTGGACATCTAGTTGATATGTGTCCTTGGTATGGGATCCATGTGAGAGGATTTGGTTGAGTATCAATGAAAACGATAGTTGGAAAATTTGATCAGTGATCGTGACAGGTTGATGTGACAATGGAAGTGACAGTGGCGGTGGCAGTGATAGTGGAAGTGGCAGTGGTAGTGGCAGTGACAGTGATAGTGATTACGGTAGTGATAGTTGGTCTATAGTTATATTTTAGCGTGGTAGGACATGGCAAGGAAAGGGGGTTGTAGTGTCCTTCCAGTTGGTTCTAGAGAACTCAGGGAGTTGGAGCTTCCTTCAGGTTGGAACCTCAGAATCATGGCGTTGTAGCCTCCTTCCGGTAGGAGCTAGAGAATTAGGGAGTTGGAGCTTCCTTCAGGTTGGAGCCTGAGAATCAGGGGGTTGTAGCCTCTTTCCGGTTGGAGCCAGATAATTCATGGATTTGTAGCTTCCTTAAGGTTGGAGCTTGTAAATAGGGAGTTGTAGACTCCTTCTAGTTGCAGCTGGAGAATTGGGAAATATGTGCTTCCAATGAATGTTTTATTTGATATATAAGAAAGCATTCTTTGGTTTTCTCCCATTTGGGTTTCCACGTAAATTCTAGTGTATTGTGTATTTGATGTGATGTTGTTGTATATGCTCATGATATATTGATGATATATTGTTGATAAAGTTGGCATATATATTGTGGTTAAAAAGTGGTAAAAGTGTTTATACTGATTAACCCCCCACCCCTCTTAGTATTCCAATAGTAATGTGCATAAAAAAATAGCAATTGGTTGGTTGTGTGAAGATTGAAGATTGTAGGAAATATGGTTTTGGATATGGAAACAATGTAAGACTATAAGGGAGACCAATGGTTGATGGTTGTAAAAGATCCAAATTGTTATGAAAACGAATTCTCATACATATGAATATGGTACCTATGTGGAACATATCTGAAAATAATAATTTGAAAATCGAAAATCTCTAGGTATAAATTTGAAATAAATTTGATTGAAAATTAGTGTTGTAGTTCATAGTTATTGTATGCATGTGATATAGGTGAGATAATAGATATGTCCTAGAGGAGCAGATGATGGTTGTCAATCTTGGAAAGTGTGGAAAAAGGATAATGTGTGACATGAGAACCCTATGATAAGCCTTGATCTCCATTGCGAATGATGTGTTGTGGTAACAAGGGTCGGAGGGATGCCTTGGTAAGAGAAAGCTAGAGGGACACCATGTCTATAAGGCTCAGTGAAGTCTCGAAAAAAAAATCTTGTGCCAGAAAACCTTGGCAAGTAAATATGGATCACTCGAGGGATTGTATAGAAGAGAGGGGAATGATTGTCCCTGGGCCTTGAGGGTGAGTGACCGCAAGGAAGAGGAGACTTCAATAATTCTTGTAAATTATTGGTTGGGATCATGCAAAAAATGGGCATGTAAAGAAAAAATAGTGAGCCAGGTTAAAGAGGTAGACATATGGATGTAGATCCATGGACTACACAGATAGGTATTGTCTTGCTTTGATAATATTTACCTTAATTATGAACAACATTAAAATGTTTAAGCATAAAATGGTGACTAATATGCATACTATTTTATGTTTACTGTAGGTAGATTTTTAAATGCCAAGGTCCAAGTGAGCACCAAACTATCAAGAAAAGGAAGATGATGTTGAAGCAACTGAAGGATAAAGGCATGGCAGGTGTATTGATAAAGAACACTGAGGATAGTGTTCCTTTGAAGGGGGATGGGATTGTAATACCCTTTTTCCCTCCAATATGTAATTAATCATAATTAGTGAGTTCCCATGCCATCGCATATGGACAATGTAATTATATTATTATTTAAATAAGAATTCCAACCAATTGACTATGGGTAAATCTTTAAAAGTATTGGCCATGGTACCACTAGAGGAATGAGAGGAGGCCTTATTAAACTAAAGAACATCAATCCATGTTCATATTAATTCCCCCATCCCATATTTCAAGAAAATTCAGTTAATGGGGGAGGTTGGTGGTTGAAAACCCAACCTCTCCAATGAATGAAAGTATGGAAGGTTGGATGGAATAGTAGAAAACTGTCAACCAAAGGTAACATAAAGTACCATTTATACAGATCAGAATTGACCTGAGTTCCTTTTGAAAGAAGGAAAGCGGATAGGTCAATAACCTTCCCAAGGGGTTACATGCAGGGGATGCACGAATGGGAAGAAAGAGAATAGATGGATGTGTGAAAGGGAGACACAAAGGGTGAGGAGAAGCAAACTCTGAGTTCTTAGGTCAGGGGAGAAGGCCCAGAAAAGAGAGATTTGATGCAAGAGAGAGAAAAGGTGAAGATAATTTCCCTAGTGGTATCCTATCTTGGCAAGGGGGTGGCCTTCCTCGGAAGTGACTGAGCATACAGAGCCTATGGTTGGATGGAGACGTGAACACCCACAGTCAATTGGTTGGTTAGATTTTGTATAATAGATAAGTATTTCTTATCCCTTGTGCAATTGAGTAAAAATAATTAGATGGTTACCTATGACTGTGTTGTAAATGTGCATGTATGGTAAATGGGATTGATTTTGTTTTTCTTGAAATCCCATGTAGTTGAATGATATTATTCCTATAACCATATTTATGAGAGTGAATGCATGTAAATGGATTCATTGGCTAGAACGTTTGTATTATTGTGAATGTGTAATCTTGATATGCAGGGTGAAGGTCATTTCCTTAATGAATCTTAGAATAATGAGAGTTAGTGGGTTTGAAGTTCCTTACTTGACCGATTGTAACCCTCTAACTTTCTACCAAGTCCAAACAGTTTTAAACTATGTTTTTACATCACTATATGAGCAATGAGACCCAATATTCGTTGATCCTTGAGCTAGAGTAGATCTCGGTTGTCAAAAAATGGGCCTTTACTATATTGAAAATTCATTATATACTTTCATTATTCCACAACCATTGGATTTGAATGTGGAGATAACCTCCATCGTTATCTCTATCATGAGGATCTGGTTGGATCCTCAGATATCGATAATTGATCGAGGGCCCTCATATATGCTACCTGAAATATCTTAGCTATAAATCTTCGTAAAATCTTAGGAGGGATTCCAGCATCCCTAGCCACCAGAGCATTAGAGCTTGGGGGAATTATAAGTCCAAACCCCTTTGGATTTCTTGATGCCTAATATCCGGGGACCAGGGTTCTAGCCCCTGGTTCCATGCCTTTTTTTAAAAGTGTAAACATGAGAGAGAGAGAGGGTGATGTCAGGAGTGATGTGTCGCACAATACTAGAAGAAAGGAGGTCAAGAGATTGACACTTGTTATCATTTTATTCCATCGCAAGTCAAGTGTGGACCCCAGGTAGGATCCAACCTTTGGAAGAGCATCTTAAAACCTAAGGCAAAAGATCTAGACAGCCAATAGATATAATTCATAGATCTCGTGGTGAAGGTAAGGTGTCACAACTCCATGATTAATGGTCCTTAATCATCTTATAATCCCCAGAAAGCATACCAAGGGAAATTTTAGTATGCAGGAGATCTGTAAAGAGCCACGGTCTAGTTCCCACGATTACCTAGTGGTGACATGTTTCCTCCTTAAATCCTACGTGATGGATAGATCCCACCATTGATATTGATCACAGATTAAATATGGATCGTTGATTCCCCTTCAACTAAACCCAACTCCTTCCATGGACCACCACATAACTTGGAGTGTGTTGGAACCTTGCAGTCCATGTGTCATCTCGTGAGAGGGATATCACATCAACATGACGTATCTCAAAATCATACCCTTGGGGCATAAAACATTCCCAAATATGCAAGTCTGACTAAGGGTCGAGGTCTGGCAAGACTAGAACTGTTGATCTGTGGATCGACGAATCAACCACCATCGTTTGATCCCTTAATATGCTACCACACTGGAATCGTGAAAGGAAACCATAGCATCCATTGGATCTGAGTGCAATAGATCTCATTTGTAGATCTCATAGACATGTAACCCTGAGAATGAACGTGATCATTTGTCCCTTAATCATGGGATTACCCTAATTAAGTATCTCGTAATCCATGGATGATGGACCATGGGGGGTTTTAATATAGAATAGGTCAGTAAGGGATCGTTATCTCGATGTCCATGATTAAGTGGTGGTTCCATGTTCCGTGACGAGGGAGGGCCACATGTCACCCCTCAGTGGTGCCATGTGTCACCCCTCGTTGGTTCCATGGGTCACCTTGATTTCGCATATTTGGATGAAGTTCCAAGTGGAAAAAAGATCCAATGTGTCAGGTAATACAAGGGCCACGTCTCATTCCATATGACATGACTGGGTAGGTCCACATGCCCTAGGATTCCAGCTATATTTCAGATCCCAGAACACCAAGAGGTTTTTGGGAAATAGGCCTTACAAAATGGGTCGATGACTGATGTCTGATAGATATGATATTATGTAGAATGATGTCATTCAATGAATAGGAGGTAGAAAATTGTCAAATCCCTGTTAGGTGAACCTTGGGCACTGCTATGACATGTGCATCCATGCCATCCCACATGGAGGGTCCATGTGTCATGATGTGAGTGATGCTAAGTGGCATGCAGATTTGACATAATGAGATAAGGGTCTGTGGAGTAAATGAGTGCCAAGTGTCGAAGCAGTACAACTGCCACATGTCATGCCATGTGGAAGATAGTGGCGGGGCCATGTGTCAAAACAAGTGGCCTGTTCTGGATAGGTCCATGTGTACTAGGTGCCAGCTCATCTCGGATCGGGCCTTTTGGGCTATATGAATAGTAAAATGGGTCGAGGTCCTGAGATCCTAAGATATAAGATCTCGATGACCCAGTAGATAGGTTTCGTTATCTGGTGAGATCAAACCTTGAGAGAATGTGGGGCTCCTCGTTGAGCACGAAATATGATGAAGGTCGATGTGTCGAAGGTCTGGTGTCTAAGTGAAAGGTGTCACATTGACGTATAGTCAACAGCCACACCCTATAGGAAGGGTACGTTAGTTCCATCTCGGACGAGAACGATGACATTGAGCCATGTGGTAGTATGGAGACATTTGTCCAATAAAACCTTAAACCTTAAAATGACCATAATTTTTTATCTAGAGCTTTGTTTTGAGCAAATTTAGAGTCGTTGGAAAGATCTTTGAGAGCAAAAGATGATGGTGTCCTCAAAAGGAGGTTGGGAAATGGTTGAAGGAAGGAAAACAATTAATACCCCATCCCTTAAAGGGATACTTAGGGGGTTGGCTGTCTTACAACAAGGATGCTCAGACACTATTCATCTTCATTGAAATTCTCTTCATTTTCAACCCTTATCAATGTTTAATTGATCGGTCATCTCATTGCATTCAGGTTTGATATAGTTTTCAAGAACAAAAGAATCATTGTAAGTTATTACACTTTATATATATCACACTTCAAATCTACATGATGTATCTGTTCATTTCTACGACAAATTTTTTTATTGAGTCTTTTATTTTTTCAATGCCCTCGCTAAATTTGTATTGATTTTGTTTTCCATTACATCTTATAAGTATGCTCTAAGAGATAAATAGTTTTTTATTTGTGTTGACTTGATTTAATTTTTAATGGGTTTTCCTAGTGGCTTGAATTTATGGCTTTTAGGTTTTATCTAGATTTCATGTTATGTCATTTCACCTTGGGAGTATGCATTCCTTCCATAGGTTTTTTTTATTATGATTTCCTTTGATGTAGAAAGTTTACTATTAATGTTTTTTGCGCTGAGGTTGGACTGTCATATTGCGGGAGTAGGAGAAAAGCATAAACTTGCATTTGTAGTCAAAAGATCAGTCAACTTCACCATTAAAGAACTAACCCCTTTGGATAACGTTGCAATGCAACTCGATGTTTTTTATGTTTAAGATATTGAAGACCAGGATCAAGGCATGAAAGAATATTTGGATTCAAATAAATCTATCGATTTTAATTGAAAATTAGTGTGAGAGCATGAATTTGGTTTCCAAGTTTACTCTGGTAAGTTTTGCTGAATTTCATTGTGGTTGGGGATCCACAGAAGAAGTTGATTTGAAACAATGTGGAGATGAATCGAAGCACTGAGGGCGCATTGCTATTGGTTCCAAATCCTATTAAATGAGTTATCATGGGTCGTGAAGCCATTGTGGAGGCATTCTACAGTACAAAGCCGAGGTGGAGAGTGGGAATGTCCCCAGAGCGAGAAGAGGATGGGAGGGGACTGTGAACAGGAAAAGCCAACACTTAGTAGGCTTCAAATTTCAGTGCATATGTACAAAACAAGCAAAAGCCTACACAAAGCTAGACAAAAAAGGTTGTAACATGAAATGCTTGATAGTTGTAGGTGTAGAGATACAAGGTGGTTTGCTGACAAGTTTTTCTCAATTGATAGGTTCCACAAAAGATGTCCCTATATACATGCCTTCCACATAAAATTAACAATGAGAATGAATAATTAAAAATTATAGATTGAATATTTAAAATTTAAAATTAATGATTAAAAATATAATTTAAAATTAAGTATTAAAAGTTAAATATTAAAATGTAAAGACAAAAGGTTAATAATTAAGGTAGGAAGGGTGATGGTTAAAAGAGTGAGTTAATAAGTATACAAATTCAATTTTTTTTTTTATGAGTACATATTTTAGTAAGATAAATTTCCACTTTGATTTCGTCATTTTTTGAAATTCCCATTATATGGATTTTTTTAATGGGTTAAAAACCCTTGAAGAAAAGTTTTATGGTAAGGTTCCTATAAATTAAATGGAACTATACCTTTTAACAAAATTTATATATATTTAGACAAAAAAATTTGATAGGAATTGAGTTTATTAATGTATTAATTTGGTCCATAATTATATACCAAGAGTTACTTAGAATCAAGGTTTAAGTTTTGGGTTTAAATATTAAAATTAAACACTATGATTAAGGATTAAAGAAAAGGTTTTAAATATTAATAATTTTAATTTAAAAATTAAGAAATAAGAATTAAAGATTCACATGTATAAGTCAAAATTTAAAGACTAGAAATAATATTGATTAGGGATTAAGCATTCAAAATAATGAATATTTAAAAATAAATATTTAATTAATAAAATTTAAAAGTGATTATTTAAGATAAATCATTATAATATAAAATTGAGATTTTTTATTTAACATAATCTAATAAGTTATAACAAGTTTGAAAATTGAAAAGATTTTGAGGATTTTGTGCTCTGCTATGGTTTTTCTCTCCATTTCTTCTGTTATAGGTCAAAACCTTCTTCCATGTAACCGCAAGGGGGCTAAGACCCCCCTCTTCCTCCCTCACTCTCCCCTCACAGCAATAGATCGAGATCCGATCCATCCGGATTTGATCCCCTCAATACATCCTCTACAAGCAATGGAATCACTAGAGCTATGACTTCCTCTCTTGAATATCCCATGCCAAACACACAAATACTTCCTGCAGGCAACACATAGTGGAAACCAGATCACTACATTCTGAAGGATATGCATATGCCCAAATATGAGATTTGTTCAAATTGGCTTGGAGGATATGTGCAATACATGAAAGATCATGCGATAATCGATAATTTCTTGGGTATTTGGCCAACTAATATGGATTTCGTATCCTGGATCAACTCTCGTTGGAAACCCACTTATCTTATTAATCTAAAACTAGGCTCTAAAGGTTTCTTCACTATTATTTTTGAAAACCCCCATGAATGTGAATGGATTTTTTAGGGTGTCCCTTATTTATTTCGTTCTATGGGTATTCATCTCCAATACTATAAGGACAACTTCAACCTAGAAAAAGAGGACTTCCCCGTCACCCCTTCTTGGGTCCCCCTATACTCTCTCTTGTAGAAGTACTGGGAGGAACAAATTATGGTAGGAATTAGAAATAATTTCGACACTTATGTCAAGTCCTCGAAAGCTACCAGAAAAGGCCAATATACAAATTATTCCCCCATATGCATATATATGAATTTATTAGTTCCCATCTAAAAATTGATCTGCCTAACCTTACAAGATGTAGAATGGCTCCAAACCCTGAACTATGAATTCATCCCTTTTCATTGTTGTCGCTTCCATGAGCATGGTCACCTCTACCAAGACTACCCATTATTGAAACCTCCCAATCCCTCTAAAGCTAAACTTGAAAATAATGATGAGGATTTCACCAAGATTTCTTCTCACCACCACTCAAACAGAAAACATGTCCCTCATGGTCCCTCTAGACCCTCGAAAAATATCTACTAAATATTCTTGTTTCTACATATTATATTACATATGGTACCTTACACGTGATTCCATTATCTCCCTCCCCCATGAATTCAACATTGTTATTGAATATATTTCAGCCCCCCACAACCCTAAAAATCGAAAATCCATGGAAACCCAAAACTTTTTTTCCCCCTCCTGATATGCCTCACCTATAGGACACCCCCATGCCCCAGGACATAGAATATGATCTAGACTTAAAGATGGATGAAATCGATCTAAACGGGATACATCTGTAGAGCATTGTAGATGTAGTCTGTAGGTAGGATGTGCAATCAATTCCCCCATAACATATTCTATTGGTAAGGAAATCCCTTCGAAAATGAATAAGGGAGGCCCCAGGACCCTTTGGGGCCACTGTGCCAAATACAAATATAGGAATTCAACCCAACAATCTTAATCCCAAGAAAAATCCTAAGGAAGACAAACATAGAGGTAAGAAATCCAACCTCCATCTCTTGCGGGAAATTGGTGACATCTTGGTCAACTAGGGCCAGAATTCCTTAATCATGGACACATTCCAACCCTTCCCAAGTTTCCAATGAAATTTAGCTCCTACAATATTCATGGAATGAATGGTAACAATAAGAATAAACTCTTATGAAACAATTTGCAATCAAAATCACCAAACATCATGCTTCTTCAAGAAACTAAATGTTCAAAAGAAGTGCTTGGGACAATTCTCTCCAAATTTTGGAAGATAGGATGTTCTATGGCCATCGAATCTACAGGGACAGTGGGAGGCCTTGCACTCCTTTGGAATCTAGATAAATTTATTTTCTAGAACTTCTTTTGTACAAAATATAGTATTTCAACAAACTTCCAACCTCTTGGGGAAGAAACTTCAGGATTTATTACTAATTTCTATCGACCGCAGCAGTTGGGGGGAAATCTTATCTTTTGGGAAAAAATACAGTATATTACAGAACTAACCCATCCCCACTTTTGGCTAATGGGAGGTGACTTTAATATCATCACCTCCGTAGAGGAAAATAAGGGAGGTCTCAGACGAGTGGAACAAGAGCACTTTGAGGTCACCAGTTAATCGATCTAGATACTAGTAATGGAATTTATAACTGGACAACCACCGAGGAGGATTTCAACAAGTTTCTTTTAAGTTAGATCGGTTTTTCATCTCAAAATTTCTCTTTCTCTTTGGAATGCACATGGAAGCTTCCATCCTCCAAGTAGTAGGATCATATTACTAGCGAATTTGTTTATCCCTTGATACCTTTGATAAATGCCACAAAAATCCCTTTTGGTTTGAAAATTTATGGATCTCTCATCCTGACTTCCTTAGTAATTTAAATCACTGGTGGGAGGAGCCTAAGATACTCAATGGATCTCTCATTTATTGTTTCCAACAGTGTCTCAAGACCCTTAAGAATCACATCGAAATATGCCACAAGATAGTCTTTGGGGATATTTTCCAAGCTTAAAGGCTCCTTAACTCTGAGATGGAGATAATTCAGAAGCAAATTATCTCCCATGGAAAATCACCATAGTTGGATAATCACGAAAAATCTTTGGCTAATCAAATTGAGGAACAATAAAAGCTAGAGGAAATTCTCTCGAGACAAAAATCAAGGGTTCAATGGTTGAAGGAGGGAGAACACAACTCCAATTTATCTCACCATTCAATGATCTAGAGGCAATAGGCCAATTGCATCATTCATCTCATTTCGGGTCAACAGAACAAACTCACCTATCACTCGGATATTGAGCAAGAACTAACCTCTTTTTTACAGGAACACTTATAGAACCCCAATTGTCTCGCTCTGCTTCCATTTGTTCCTTTTCTCAAAATATCCCCCACTCAATCTTTGAGGAGAAAAACAACAGAATCATGCGACCCATTTCCCTCTCTGAAGTTGAAGTGACTAATTTCAGTTTGGCAGTAAGAAAATCCCCAATCCCTAATGGCTTAAACTCATACTTCTTCCATCATTTTTCGTCGATAATCAAATGGGATGTTTTAACTCTTGTGCAGGAATCCTAAAGAATTTTTGGTGTTCTTACAACTTTGTATGATACCTTATTTACCCTTTTCCCCAAAGATGAAAGGGTAGTTGACCCTAACAAATTTCTCCCCATTTCCCTCTACAATGTCATTTACAAGATTATCTCCAAAGTTGTTGCCATTTTTCTCAATCCCCTTCTACCCACCCTAATCACCCCTGAACAATATGGATATGTGGAGGGGCGCCAAATCTTGGATAGTATCCTCCTGGTTCATGAGGTTTCTTACTCCTTAAAAATTACCGAAAACTCAGGCATGCTCATCAAGTTGAACATGTCAAAATCCTTAGATAATCTTAGCGGGAAGTACATTAAGGAAATTCTCTTGGATTTGGGTTTCATTGGGATTGGGTTAGATGGATCATGGACCTAATTTACTCTACTTTATTCTCCCTCTTGTTTAATGGTACCCCCTCCTAACCCTTTCTCCATTCCTGTGGTATCAGATAAGGAGATCCCCTCTCGCTATTCCTCTTTGTTCTTATGGTTGAAGGGTTAGGTCGTATCCTCAAAGTTGTAGTGGTTGATCACAAGATACAAGGATTTTCTAGCCATCATTTTTTTGATCCCTTTACCCATAACCAATTTTTCTATGACATGATGTTAATGGGTTTCCCCATTGCTCGTGAAGTTAGAGCCTTCAGAAAAATTCATGACAATTTCATGGAAGCTTCCAACACTTCCATCAATCACCTAAAGTCTTATATTTTATAATTCAATACCCTCCTCTTAGCCCAATTTCATATCACCCATATCTTGGGATTTTCCAGGAGCTCCCTTTCATCTAAATATATTGGGGTCCCCTTGCTTACCTCTAGAGTTCACAATAGTTCATGGAAATATCTCCTCTCACGACTCAATGAAAGGTTATCTAGTTGGACCTTCTTCCCCCTCAACATTGCCAATAGATTGGTTCTTCTCAAATCTATTCTCCAAGTGATTACTCTATATCTGTTTTCATCCTTAGCATCTCCCAAAAGAATTCTTAAGTATGTTAGAGGATTTCAAAGGAACTTTATGTGGCAAGGATTCCAATCTTCAAAAAAATGGGCCTTGGTAGCCTAGAATACCATATGCTTACCAAAGTTGAAAGGGGGACTTGGCCTCCGAGATCCCAAAGTTCTCAACAAAACTCTTGGGGAAACAATTTGATGTTGATAGCTACAACAAAAGGGGGATTTGTTGAGTATCCTTCAAAAATAGAAATACAAAGAAAAACTTGACTTCTCAGAACTCATTCAAATGATGGATGCTTCCTATGGATCCCTCATTTGGAAGTTTGCTTGCAAAAACATGTGGCTTATTCAACAACATAGCTTTCAGGAAATCTGTAATGGGAATTCAACTCTTTTGGGGGAGGATTCTTGGTAGTTACTTCCCTCTATTCAATCTTATCAGTTGTTGAATCCCTTGAAAATCTCTCTCCAAAATCTTCAAGGTTTGTATGTTGAGGTCTACTGGTCTCTCACCTCAACAGATTCGAACTGGAAATCCTGGAATATAGATCTTGACCACATTCCCCTCTAGGAACGTCCCCTTCTTTCGTCCTTGATGAATCTCCTCAATTAGAGGAAAATCAAAGTCTCCTCCTAGCCTAATAAAATTATATGGGGCTATCATCCTACTGGAATTTTTACCCGCAAGGAAGCTTATCACCTTACTGCTCAACACTCTGACCTCCCAAATGGGTATTTCTTGAAGAAAATTTGGAAAGTGAACTTCCGGCCTAAGGTCACTACCTTCCTTTGGTAGCTATTTCACAACCATATTCTCACATGGGATCATCTTTTCGAGAGGGGATTCTAGGGACCGCAATTATGTGGTCTATGCACCCAAAATGATCAGTCTATGGAACATCTCCTCATTTTTTTCTCCTTTAGTAACAAACTATGGGACCAAGGTATTATCGCTTTCAGGAAATCTAATCGCATCAAGAATTCCATCAGATCCACCATCATATCCTCGTGTGATTCATGCTTCACTAGCCATGTTCTCAATCGCATCTAACACCTCTTCCTAGGATTTTCACAATGAGAAATTTGGAAGGAGCATAATAAAACAATATTCAAATATCAATCCAAGTCTTTGAGCATTATTTTGGTCAATATTATATAGAACATTGAAGTGGCCATCTCAAAAGAAAAATGGGACCCTAAAGACCTTAATTGTTCTCCCCAAGAGAGTTCCCTTTTATCTGTTCGGTTACCCTCCTCCCCCTCGCCTTATTTCCCTTCTTCTTCTCACCCACCAAACCATCCATCCCCTTGTCTTGGTCCTCCCCCCTTCCTAGGTTCGTCAAACTTAATTTTGATGGTTCCTCTAAAGACAATCTAGAGACTACTATTTATGGATTAGTCTTAGGGACAACAATGGAAAGATCCTTCAAATCTACTATGGTTACTTGGGAATCATTTCCAATAATGTGGATGAACTTTGGGCCCTGGTCAGAGGTCTTCAAATTTCCCACAAGCTCCATTTTTCTCAACTTATTGTATAAGGGGATTCCAAGCTCATTATCCACTTCCTCACCAAACTCCAATGGGGCTCTTCTTCCTCCAAACTCTTCAGTCATTGGAGACTGGAATCTCTAATTGACTTGCTCGGCTCTCTCTTACCAAGTATCCTTGGCCTTATCCCATCCCATGTTCAACAAGATACTAACAAAGTGGTTGACCTCCTAGCTAACACTAGCTTTGATAACCCCTCGTTGTTTTTTGACGCTACCTAGGATGAGCTCCCTCCCCTCCCTCTCAAGCAGTTTCGTTTCTCTCTTACATAAGTTGATATTCCCTCCCTAGATGGGGTGTCATCTAGTTTAGGAGGTAATGTGGTTGGAAAGGTGGAGTTGACACCTAGCTCAAGACAACAGATGGTTGCATTCAACATGTAACACGACACACCTATCCCTTCATTGATCATTCAAACCATCATGGAGATTCTTGTTGGTTTACTTTTGGGGTTGTAAGGGGCCAACAGTATTAATGAAGATGAATGTGGGAGAACTTAGTTTGATTATCTATTTCAACCTCATGAAACAAATGATGTAAGGGTTGTACCCTTACCCCAATTCGACATCAGAACTAGATATGGTGAGGTTCATTCGACTGAAGAGAGTGATCTTTTGCACTAGGTGGAGGATGTGTCAATGATTCCTCATTATTCAGGAATTCATGATAAACAAAAACTATGAAGGCTTGGTTGGTTGGCTGTTGGGTAATATTTCAAACCTGGAGAGGATAAATAGTTGTGGTAGTGCTCTGGAAGCTGCTCAGCTCCTGTGTATTTGGAATTACTCTAATTTTATGAATAGTTTGCTAGGTTTACTTATTTCTCTAGTATGTCTTGATATGGCTCAAAGAGTTCAAAAGCCTCACTCCCCCTCTATGAGGTCGTCTCGTGCAGCCAAAGTAGTAGTGGTTGTTGCAGAGTTCTATGAGGATTTTGTTCCCGATGAGGACAAAGCCACAATGTCATCCCTAGAAGAAGAGGCTCATCTAATCATGGAATTTAAATACGATGAGGAGGTGAAGTTTCAAGCGGGATGATTAATCCCTTCAAAATTCTTTTGTACCCTGGAATTGTACTGGCACACAAAAATGATGGTTGCTTTAGGTATTCTTCCAAAGGAAGACTTCCACCCACTCGAGTGCAGAATGAAATCCCTAGAAGCTCATAACACCTACTTGATCAAGGTGGTGACTTGACTCACTCATCATCATGGAGGACCTTTGTTCCTCCAATTGGGAATCATCCTGGTCCAGAAAGATATGATGTTGTTTCTCGTTGAGGCGACTTGAATCCATCCTTCCCTTGGGTTCCTCATGCTCAAATAAAGAAGGTTCTCCAATTTTAGTACATTTCATTTTTTTAGTGGATATAGACCAACTAGGATTTATGTTTTTAAGGTTTTAAGACATATGTTGTATTCTCTAGCTTGGTTTCCCCTCTACGATAAGATTATTTTGTGTTTTTAATCCCAAGAGAGAGTCATGATCTCTTTGGGCTGTGGAACAATGGTGTGTTTCTTGTAAATTTTGTTGATAATTAATACGATAGATACTTAAAAGAAAATACTAAGTTATAGATTCAAGATCAATAATTAAAAAATAAAAATTAAGATAAAATGTTATTAAATTTTGAAAAAAATGAATATCAATTATATAGAAGACTGACTTAAATGATTTTTGGGGATGAAATAATAAAATCTAAATAAAATTTAAGATCAAATATTATTGAAATTTGAAAAAATTGAACATCAATTATATAAAAGATTAACTTAAATGATTTTTGGGGATGAAATCATCAAATTCAAATTATATACAAGACCAACTTATATGATTTTTTTGGGATGAAATGATAAAAATCAAGAGAGATGTAAAGAGATTTAAAGTTTCTATTTGAAATGGTTAAAAAGAAATGGAACACCCACTTAAATGATTTTTTTGGGATGAAATGATCAAAATTTTGGGATGAAATGATCAAAATCAAATAAAGAGATGTAAAGAAAGTTTTAAGTTTTCTATTTGAAATGGTTAAAAAAAAACATATTCATAATTTTTTTAGAATATTAAAAAAAAAATTATAATTTTTTTAAAATATTAAAAAAAGGAAATATTTATAATTTTTTTAAATTATAAAGTATATTTGTAATAAAAAAAATTAATTTAATTTTAATCAGAATTATAAAATAGAAATTTAAATATTAATTAATATTTAAAAATGATTTTTAAAAATAAAAATGTAAAAATAATAATGAGATATAATGGGGGTAGGGTATGTATACCTTTGTAGACTTTACCAATCAAATTGTTGGGCGGAGGGGGGTCCCTTGTCCCATAAACAAGGGGGTCTCATACACCAATTTAGCGTTCTAGCTTGGTCGTGACCTTAAAAATAGATTATTATTATTATTATTATTATTAAAATTATGATTGGCTAATTAGATCCAATTTAAATAGTGAAGCAAATCATTACTTTTTAATATAAATATATTGTTATTTTTTACATGCAAAGCTATCAATTACGAATTAAGGTTAAATAAAATTGAAACATGATTAAATAAAATTGATACATGGTTAATCTTGACTACTTAATAAATATCATCTTCAAATAATATCATGTTTTAAAACAATATCAATTATACTTGATGAATTTGTATTAAATTATGATTTAAAATTAAATATTTTTTTTAAATAATATCATGTGTATTTGATAAATTTGTATTAAATTATGATTTAAACTTATAATTTAAAATTAAATAATATTTATTAATAAAACCAAATATTTTTTAAAAATATGATAAAGTTGTATTAAATTATGATTTAAAATTAAATAATATTTATTAACAAAAAACAAATATTTTTTAATCACGCTTCTCAATTATAGAACCACATGTATTATGAAATAATGAGAATCAATTAGATTAACTATGAAAATCCTTAAACAATAAATTTATTGCTAAGGTTAAGTGAATATCTAGGACTTAACTTTTGACAACTATAGATTAACTAATTAAATTAGTCATAAAAATTCTCAACAATAAATTTATTGTTAAGTGTAAGTGAATATTTACAACTTAACTTTTGACATATTACAATGGAGTATTAAGAATATTTTATAAACTTTCATTATATGCAATCCATAAATTCCATACCACAGGTCACCAATACCATCTCTGACTTTGTTTTTGAAAATAATTTATGATTAAACTATAAACTTCAACAACCATAAATGAACTAATTAAATTAGTCATGAAAATCCTCAAACAATAAATTTATTGTTGTATAAGAATTAACTTTTGACATATAACAATGGAGTATCAGGAATCTTTTATAAACTTTCATCATATGTAATTCACACAGTCAATATCACAGGTCACCAATACTCAACAAACCATGTGGCTGAGATCTGTTTTTGGAAATAATTTATGAATATCTTAACAAAGGGTTTCAAAGTAGTTGATCACTGTTTAAAAATGGGGTTGGCTAAACGTTCTACTTTTTGAGTTTTTTGGCTGGAATCCGGCCATGTAAATCTGGACAAAATCTCTATTTTCTATTGTTTAAATTGCATTTTTGAATGCATAAATGGATTCAGCGTACTGAAAAACCCCTGTGACACTTGGATTACACAAACTTAACCACTCAAATCTGCAGATCCAACTCTTCCTCACCAAATTTCAGACAAAATCAAACGAAAAAAAATCACGAAAAAAACTTCCCAACGGAACGTTTAGACTACTCTTTTACCAATAAAAATCAGTTAGACTATTGCTCCAATTCTGTCACGCCCAATGGTATTCAGCGGCATTCATCGCAGGGTACGATTCTCCCCGCCTGGAATCAACGGAGACAGCTGTAATCGTACTTGTGGGAGTATAGTCTGCATTAACATTACCAGCAGAAGAGTTGTTTCCGCTTTGAGGAGCAATTGGTGATGTAGTTGGGGTGCTCGTTCCATAAAGCTCTAGCAGTTGACTGCAAACATCATGAAGCTGAAGAAGAGACAGATCGAACTCCCGCAACCAAGGGTTCTCTGTATCCAATGGCAACTGGACGTGGAGAAACTTGGATGCCAGAAAGAAAGCCGCACCAGCGACTTGGCGGGGTTCGTACTGGAGACACACTGTCGTCATCAATCCATCATTCACAAAGTTCCAAGAAACCTGTGAAAACTGAGAATGCCATCGTTCAGCGTTGAACTTTTTGAGGGCAGAGACGAGGGGTTGATATGGGGTTTCGATGTCGAGATCGAAGTTGAGCGTAGAGAGAACTAAATGCTCGCCCTTCAAGAGTAATTGTTTCCTCTGCTCGAAGAATTGGGGGTCTTTTATGAGTTCCGCAGTGGCTCGGTCTGCGTTTTCATGTTGGACTTCGTAGGAAAGCCGAGTCAGATCTTCGAAAAATATCCTTCGCACCTCCGTGGCTTTGATGGCGAGGATCAAGCAGATGGTCGCGATTGTATATCTGTCGTTTTTGCTGTGAGAATGGCGGAGATAGAATCGGTGGCAGAATATGATTGATGTTCCGATGGTCACCTGAGGTAGCCCTAATTTCATGGCTACATGTCTTATAAAACGGCAGTACGATATCCTGAGGCGATCCTCTTGCTCTGCGTCAATTCCATCGATTCTGGAAGGGCTAGATTCGTGTATTTGGGATCTGGTGAAATACCAAACCTCGCCCAGTCGCGCGGGGTTGGCCGGCATTTTTGCATGAACAGGATTCGACATCGCGACGTCAAGACGGATGATGAGATTGTGGCACAGTGGCAGTAGTTCGGAGAATGGAGAAGAGGTTGTTGTTTATATAGGTAATGAGACGTGGTCAACAAGTAGACGACTTAGGAAAACCAGGGTCCGTGGTGAAGAAGCGGAAGACTTCATGGCCATTAACATTGGAAAAATAAAAAATGTGTTGAGGGCATATGGGCTGCCAGGGTGATAGTTATTGCGTTGTGAATAACTAGGTCTATTTATATTGTTTTACATAGATATGGATAATAATAATAATCTATTTTTAAGGTCACGGCCAAGCGAGCACACCAAATTGGTGTAGAGACCCCTTTGTTTGTGGGACAAGGGACCCCTCTCCGCCCAGTGATTTGACTGGTAAAGTCTACGAAGGTATACATACCCTACCCCCCTCTGGATTTGAACCTACTCAGGCTGTATTAATAATCTATTTTTAAGGTCACGGCCAAGCCAGCACACCAAATTGGTGTATGAGACCCCCTTGTTTGTAAGGTATACATACCCTACCCCCTCTGGATTTGAACCTGTGACCTCTTAAGAGGAAACACATGTTCTTAACCAATATATGTTGTGTAAAATTATATATATTATTGGTTTAAATTAAGGAAGATTTAAAAAAAAAAAAATCATAAGAGTAGATGGTTTTTAGGGGAGGATTATATACTAGGGGTTTCATATATCAATTTGATATCGGACTTAACCCCATTCTTAAAAATAAATCATTATTGTTGTTATTCTTATTATTGTATTTCAATAACATTTATTTTTTTATTATTTATCAAATGTGAAGAGTTATGTAGTATTCTTTCAAAACATTTATTAGAATATGAATAGATAACTAAAGCATTTAAGTTTTATTAAGGTATTTATTGTTATTGTGATTGACAATTGTGATGTTTTTCATCTATTTTTATGTTGAAAAAAATAATTTCATCAAATTTAAAAATACAATTTTGACAAAGATTGTTTCATGGGATTCTAGTGATGGCAATCCATAAAAGATCAAAAACTTAAAATGTTTAGCCTTCTTGCATGCAAGCACATACATAGATATATATAGTTGGAAATTATGTCTAGCATGAGTGGTTAAAAAGAGTAGTTGTTATCCTCTCCACCTAAGTTCAAATTTAGCTTGTGATATATTTTTCCCCTGTGCATTAATTCGGCTAGCAAGGTACCAACACTCTCAATCTCCCTTAAGTGCCTAAGGGTGGGATGAGGTGTTTCCAAACATATTAACCCTAAGCGTTGACTCAAGTGGTTTGAATTGCCTTGCGGATGTCATATTCGCCAAGGAGATCACAAGGTCGAATCCACTTAAGTCACTTGGGGTTAGGCATACATGTTGTTCGTTGATGGCATTTACTTCAATGTTAATCATGGATGTGAGGAACTACCTAGAGAAATGTTCCATATATATATATATATGATGATGATGATGATCTTTCATTGAGACCAACGTTTATTGGACCATAAGTAAAAGTGATAAGGAGTTAATCAATTTATTAATTGTTTCATGAACATATGGCTTAGTGGTCAGGATGGGGCAACGCCATATAAATAGTCCAGGTTCAAGACCAGGTGGCTTTCATAATTAATCAACATTATGAAAGCCATGTAAAACAATGCAAGTTAATGTGGAATAAGTCAGGTAAGCATGTAACTGAAAAGTTGAAGAAAGTAATTAAAGGGGCAAGGAAATGGATTGGAGAGCAGGATAAGGAATGATAAGTGAAGAGCCATGGTTGTTTGCCTTCCCTTAACCCCTAGCTCTCCCTATTTATTCACTCTCACTCATACTCAAAGGGAATTTTGACCAAGGAGGAGTAGGGGAGCATTGTAAAAATTGGTAGACTTGCGGAAGAAGAATATACTGAGCACTGTTCGAATGGTTTTCCAATTGGATTCCAAGCTAAAAATCTTATCTCATTGAGTTAGTTCCTCTGTGTGTCGAGTATGGTTAAATTATCCATTATGTTTTATTATAGTTTGTTGGTTATAATTTGAATGGATTCTCTGTATCTTAATGAGGGGAATATAGAGCAGCTTGTCACATCTTGTTTTCATTATTGAGTGTGTGTGAGTACATTGGTAATGGTGAATACACGTTTGGACAGTAATATTCACCTTTGGATGTATTGAGTGTTCCAACAATAGCTTCCTGAATTATCAACATTCTAATAATCTTTCCCTCACTTCTAGTCATCTCAATTACTTTTTCCTTGCATCCTAACTTAACCACCATTCTACCATGCCTCTAGGTGTCCATGAGATTGTTGGGAATGTTCTCTTAATGCTACTGAGTCCATAATCCATTGCACAAGCATGTAGCCTTGTCTATGCTGCAATTACAATTTTTCTTCTCACCCCAGCACGAGGAGAGACCCAATCCTTCCTTCTTTGTTTCCCCATGTTCTTCTTTTGTTGTCCAAACATTGTGGAAACCCTAGAAAAAGGATAGTGCACCCACAATTTCTCTTTCTTGTACAAACTTGTTGTGGGAACCCTATCACAAGAAGAGATCGCCATGGATTGTTCTTGTTGAAAAAATGAAGCTAGTGAACTCTATTTAGAGGAGAGAACCCACACGCTATATCTTTGTCATTCTAAGGCTCAAAGTGATCTTCAACCTGAGGAGTAATCCAATGTTTTATTCCTCATTCCCTGAGCGTTGTATGTTATCTCCATCTGGAGGAGTGACCCCATGCATGCAATCTTCTCGTGAACCTTACCACGTGGAGAAACCCATTCCACATTTCACTTACTGGTTTCCAAGAGTAAACCCTAACCCTAATGTGTTTCATGCAACGCATCACTATTCCACCTTCATCGTTGGAGAATTTCCTCTACTGCCAACACGTATCACAAATGAACATGACATTAAATACTATGCTACCCAGGATAATAAAAATTTTGTAGAAGAATTGATCATATCGAACATGATTGGCATGGTTGGAGGAGGTGGCAAATGAGTTGAGTGGAGTTGTGTTTGTTGAACAACTGAGAGGGGGGGTGAATCAATTGTCACTGTGCTTAAACAATTATGCCCATTTTAAACTCTTTACATAACACTCAATGATGATCACAATAATGCATGGAAGTAAGCAATAGAATATTCAACATCAATCACACACATGAAATATACAGAGACAAATATTTCCTGAGGAAACCCATAAAGGGAAAAACCTCTTCTTCTTGATATGATAAGTAGTATTTATTTTATGTACATTATCATTCTTATGAGCACCAACTCCTTTTGAGGCTACCACCTTTGTTTTACAAGCAACAACTTGTCGAGAGTACCAACTCCATTAGTGTTCCAGCACCAATTGGATGGAAGCACCAACTTCCAGTCACACAGGAACCAACCTGTATAACAGAGAAAAATATTTTTCCCTTGCACCACCCTACCACCCTGGTTTTTCTGGTTGCAACAAGATGGAAGCTACAACTCCCTGTGTTCAAGCACCCACTTGAAACTCTGAGGAAAATAGTCCTCCCTAGCACCACCCTGAGATATAAAACTTTACTTACTTGCTTGCTCTGTCTCTGATATGGTCTGATATAGCTCAATGTCTCCTCTCGCTCCTTCAGATTCTATACTCTATTTTTCCTCTGCATCTTTCTGCTTCTATTCTCTTCTCTCTTTCCTCTAGCGCACCCAGTATGTTCAGCTTCTCTTCTACATTATATTCTTTGTGCATCCTCTTCCATTCTATGCGCTATGCCTCCACATTCTCTTCATCCTACCACTGTTTTTCTCTTTAGGTTGTTCACTCTGTCTCCTCCTACTCGCAGCATAGATCACGAGAAAAACAATCCAATGCTCTTCTTTGTTCTGCATGTCTTTCACAAGTCAAGTCCTCTCCATCATCATCATGGCAACTCTTTGTCTTCTCTAGCAATTATGTTGAATGTGTTTATCATTGGTGGGCGTTATCCTGAGATTCCTTTGCTTCTCTAGCAGACGCAACTCTTCGTCTTCTATGTCAGTTACAACCAGTTGTCTTTAGATTTTTTGGCTTCTAATCCTCTTCCTTCATGTGACAACCAGAGGTGACCAAACGCCTATTCAAAAGATGCTTCCCATTCTTAGTCTAGTGAGGGCTAGCACTGTTTCACAATATGACCTTGGTCTATGAACTTCACATGACCACGCGATTGCAGGCGCATCCATAGGTGGTTTGAGGGAAACCTGCTTTTCACCTCACAATTCATTACGTGCCTAGATGCGTCCTTTCTCCAAAACCATGGTTTCAATTGCGGCCCGCTCAAGAAAAATTAAGACCTGAGCATGTTCTGGCCCCGCAATGCGATGGGACCGTCGATCTCACGATATTGACGGTGCTCCTCGATCAATGGATCCTATCTATTGTCTTTCCCTGCCTTTTTTCCTCCATCCACACACGATCCTTAGTCTCAATGACCAAGTGACATGTGGCCCTCCAAACCAACGGACGAGATCGATTTTTCCTTTCGGGCTTCAGGAATCTCGATTCTCAAACTCTGCTTTCTCTTAGAGAATTTCACCAGGATTCCTCGATCTAATGACGCATGGTATTCTTGAATCAACTGTCACAATACCTTCGAGTATTCGGGGTTTGAAAATCTCAACTTTCCAACCTTTCGACCTTCCTTTTCTTTTTCTCGTAGTTGACAATCCACTGACGCATGTCCCTTTTTGGATCAATGGTCACGATCCTTTCGCATCTCCGAACTTCGGAATTCTCAATTCTCAACTGGAAATCCTTGAAGTGAGATTTCTCTGAAATCTCTGATCAGCTGACACGTACTCCCCTTGATGATCAACGGTCGAGATTTGTCTTTGGCGATTTTCACGTTCTCCCCATCCATAAACTTTCGAAGTTGTGGTTCTCGCACCACCTATCCTCCTCAATGATGGACGACCCCAAACCACTTTGGGACTTCGAAACTTTGGGCAAGTGTTGTTGGTACAGCTCCTGAAGTAAAACTCTCGGAGTGACATCACTTACTTATGTGACTTGATGATGTGTCATGAGCCTATTAGTTGCCACATGTCACTCAGATTTGTGACTTGCACATACCTGAAATGCTGAATAAACTTGACACTTTTCATTGTCTGATTGCGCCATGTGTCCTTGCTAATGTGGATCCTCATTCACTTTGGGACTTCGGGTATTTCAACATTTCAAGTCGCCAATTATTCCAAAGTGAGAATCCTTGAATAGTAACCTCCTCACAACTTTTAGACCTGAACTAAATGTTGTTCGTTGATCATGTTCTTAGATTGACGGCTCGATCTTTCTGCGATGCATCTTTTCTATATTATCTTGTCCTTCCACTTGGAATGATCCAATGGCTGATGAAAATTCGCATAACTGAGATCTCATATCTTACCTTTCTTATCTTGTCCTTCCACTTTAAGATGATCCGACGACTTATGGGAATTCTGGTTTGATTTGACGTCTGTGATCTTCTTCGGATGATCCAACGGTCGAGATTTACTTCAGCTCTCCGGCTCTCCCGTCTTCAGGAGTTTCAAATCTCAAACTAAAACTCTCAGTGTGAATTCTACAAAGCATAACCTCCTCACATATTTAGACCCGAAACAAATGTTGTCTGTTGATCAAGATCTTAGATCAACAGCTCGATCTGTCTATGGTGCAGCTTTGCTTTGGATTAAATCCAATGACTCTCCATCTTTTCTTATCCTATCCTTCCACTTAAATCAATCTGGCAGTTGTTGGTCCTCTGGATCAGTGATCCAACGGCCATTGTCACTCTTCCTCTTGATATTTCGATCTCTACGACTTACAAGGTTTTCTAAGTGTTCACGGGTCTCGACCTTTGCTCCTCCTGCGTGTCCATCTCTTGGACCTCATCTGCACTTCTAGAAACCGCTATCTCTTACGAGCTTTTTCTCTCGAGGTTTGGTTTTTTGTTGTTCTTTCCATCAATGACAAGAAAATTATTCTTGTAAACATGCTAACAATCTCCCCCTTTGGCATTGATGGAAACCCTGAAAGGTTTCACTATTCTGCTTAGACCTCCAACTGTAGCATACAGAAAATACCTTTTCTCCCCCTTTGACATCAATTTCAAAGAAAACAGGCTCCCCCTGAGTTGTTGCAGTACTTTTCAGAGGTATCATATATTCAACCAATACATACTCCCCCTGACAGGATGGACTATTTAGCTTGATAACAGGGTCACTCCCAACTTCTGGCGTATATACTCAAACTGAGATTTTGCAAGCGGTTTAGTGAAGATATCAACAATATAATATTTGGATGGAATATAACGCAAAGAAACAATAGTGTTGGTCACTTTTTCCCTCAATAAGTGATACTTGATGGGTATATGCTTGGTCTTAAAATACAGGGTTCTTTGACACACTAATTGCACTGGTATTATCACAATGAATTAGGATTGGTGCAGTATATTTTACCTCCAAGTTTGCAAGTGTCTGAATCATCCACAATACTTGGGTACATCAAGTGGAAGTTGGAATGTATTCATCTTCTATAGTTGATAAGGAAATGGAACCTTGCTTCTTGTTCAACCATGATACAAGGGAATCTCCTAAGAAGAATGCACCTCCACTCGTGCTTTTCCTTTCATCCACATAGTTAGCCCAATCAACATCTGAATAGGTTGATAGTTGAAAATTCTGATTCCTAGGATACCATAGGCCATAGTCCATTGTTCCTTTCAAGTATCTGAATATTCTTTTGACAGCTAACAAATGACTCTGTTTAGGTGCAGCCTAATACCTTGTGAGATCGGAAGAGCG
>CBVK0104036457.1:0-12305 GCA_900067695.1 Picea abies
TTCTTTACTCTTTTCTTGCTCAACCTATCTCATCTACTCAATCCTCTCCTCCTCCTACCAATAGAAATGAAACCATTTGTTGGTTACTATGATTCTTACTTACTCTTCTATTATGTCTAAGTTTATTGACCCGGGGTTCATGTCTATTCGGGATTCCAACAAAGCCGCTGAAACTATCGTCCCTCATGGTAAACCAGAAGGCAACACAGCACAAAAAATGCGTTGCGCAGTCTCACCCGAGATAGCTTTAATGGGTGGTTGTAATACTCATGTGTTTACAGCCTAGGATTGAGTGTGAGATAGGTAACTATATAGTGAACCATTATTATAACTTGTAACCATAATATACTGTCATTTGCAAATACACAGGAAATATAACAATGCATTCATTTAAGCATAACAATAACTACAGAAGACAATAAATATATGTATGCATTCATCACATAACACAAATGTTATCGTGGTTCACCCCCTCCTGGGCTACGTCCACAAAGATTTGGCTATCATCTCTTTTATTATAGTCATTCTGTCACTACGCGTCGTGCACTTACAAATCTTCCTCGTCGGGCAATATCTATGTGAGGCGGAATAGACCGCACCACGCTCCTCAGCCTGCAATCTAACCCTCAAGATATTCCCTCCTTTGTCTTCTCTATCTCAATAGCTTATACAAAATAGATCATACATCAAAAGTATTACATATCGTAACAGCTCATAGATAACTAGCTAAGCTCAATAATACTCTGAGCTGGCCCCAAAATAACAACAATGATCGGAACCCCCCTATGATACCTAAGTATCTATATTTATACGTTTCTGGCTCTTCAGCTATTATAATACTTTACCAAAACCCTAACCCTAACGTCGTTAGGTCTTCCCTGCATGCGCGCGTGTTGTTCTTCCTTCCAGTTGTTGCTTCCCTCGTGCATGCTTTCTTTCCCAAAATCATTTTGTTTTTTCGCTTTGGCTTACCTCCAACAATATGCATGATACAATTATAAAACAATGGTGAGAACATTAGAACCCCTTCGACATATCATCTAATTGACTCTATAGAACCCCAACTTTCCTTATGAATTAGCTCGTAAAATCTTCTCAAGTAACTGCATAAGTTTTCAATGGGAAATGGTATGAGTAGTAAATATGTGTGGCTAGTTCTCACAAATTTAAAATTTGAGAGCTAAGGAGACAGGTTTGGCTATCTAGTAATACATGGTGGTTTTCTCCCATTCTTGTACACATGCATTGACATAACAACTATTGATATAAATATCAATGATGTAGATACCTTGTCAAATGATTTCATATTTACAAATAATTGGTTATGATTTTTTAATTATGTACTTTATCAACCATACAATTTTGTCAAATGATTTCATATTTACAAATAATTGGTTATGATTTTTTAATTATGTACTTTATCAACCATACAATTTTTGTCAAATGATTTCATATTTACAAATAATTGGTTATGATTTTTTAATTATGTACTTTATCAACCATACAATTTCAAAATTATATTGATGAGGATGTGAAGTTAAAATAAAATTTTGAAAATTCGGAATTCCAACATAAATTTATCAACATCCCACCAAGCTCCGTAAAAAATTAATTTGTCAAAATAATTATCAATTAAATGATGCTTTGTTAAAAAAATACCAAATTTTATAAAAATATGTTAATAGTATAGACTACATTTAAAATTAAATTTAAACTAAACTAATTATAATAAATTTACCGCCCTTTCGCTAAACCATAACTCAACCCCATAAACATTTCCATAATATTATCACTCATGAAGCACCTCCAATTTACCAATTCTCGCGAACATTTCATGAGAAATGTTGTTTTTCAATCTTTTCCTTATTGAACCAAAGTATAAAATTTGGTGGAACATGGAATAGTTCTACCTCTTAAATACTATACACTTTATAATTGCTTTTCAATCTTTTCCTTATTGAACCAAAGTATAACATTTGGTGGAACATGGAATAGTTCTACCTCTTAAATAGTATGCACTTTATAATAAGCCAATAGAAAGAAGAAAAATAAAACCCTTTTTTGGATGGCATGGAGAGCATTGCATATGATGGGATGTTTTGGAGATACTATTATCTAAGAAAGTTGACTCAATTTAAGCCTTACATTAAAAATTGTCACTATTGATTAAGAATTTAAGAGATGTGTTTGATATATTATTTGATTGTATATTAAATAAATAAAATTTGAGTCAAGAAAAGTTTATGGATAATACTATTATTTTAAAGTATTGTATTTTGTAATTTAATTGATAAATTAATATGTATGACATTTTTGAATTTTATTGAAGTTAGAATTGTTAGCTTTTCAATTGTATTATATCTTATCATTATTTTATTTTAATGGGTGAGACTTTTTCAATCAGTTTAATGTATTAAACTTGTATTAATATAATATGGAGATATCAAATTTGGTAAACTTTTAACATTCATTATAGTTTTAATTTTGATGAAATGAGAAGTCAAGTTTTTATTATAAAAACATTTCATCTCAACTAATAAATAATAAAGTATAAGAATATAATCATTTTTACTATTATAAAATTAATTATTCTTTATTTTACAAGATAAAGAGAGTGAGTATATATGTGATGGTTGAGTTTTGATTTGTAACTATGCACTTTTTTAGTCTATATCAATTTTTTTTTAATAGAAAATTTGCTCAATTATATTAGTAAATATAATTTGTTTACATTTTTCAATCCATATCTAGGATCAATATAAGATAAATTTGACCAGTATGTTTCACAAAGAAACTAAAACACGGTTCTTTATACAGTAGCAACGCTCATAAACAAAAGAGATCACATGGATCTTAGACAAAGTTCTTCAAAATAACAAAAAGTTGAAGCAGATATGCGTAAAACTGACTAAGAAGGAGATTTAACTTGTGAGAATAATAATGAGGTCATGACATTACCTTTTTTCCTCCCACCCAACCACTCACATGTGGGCATTGATTTATCTTTAGCACATTAATCTTCTAACCATAATGTGTTATAAAAGACATCACCAATGAATTTACATAAAAGAGTTTATGTCAAAGACATCACCAATGAGTATAAATCGATACTATGGATAGATAAAAGAGTTTACACCAAAACATTACCAATGAGTATATATCAATACAATGGATCACATGAAGTGTAAAATCGTGAAGTATGCCTAAGTTATTTATCAACGATAAAAGTCAAGACATATAGTTGACCAAAAAGATGACTATATGGCACATCAATTCATTAACTGTGCTAATTGTGTGGGTAATCCTTCAATTATAAGGATTAAGTAAAGAGGATGAATCAAAGGAAGTTAATCAAACTTTGTACAAATTAATGATAGACAACCTACTTTATGCAAAAACTTCAAGGTCAGATATTATGCAGGAAATAGGGTTAGTTGGAAGGCTTCAAGCAACACCAAAGGAAACACATGTGCAAGCAGTAAAAAGAATATTCAAATATCTGAAAGGCGCATTGGATTTTGGTTTATGGTATTCCAAATGAAAATACTTTACTTTGACAACTTACATAGATGCAAATTGGGCAGGTAGTGTGGATGATAGAAAGAGCACCAATGGTGGAGCATTCTTTATGGGAAATAGCTCGATTTCTTGGTTCAACAAGAAGTAATCATCGATCTCTCTATATATAGCAGAAGTAGAATACATTGTAGCATCAACATGTTGTAGACAAGTGCTCTAGATGAAACAAATGTTGAAGGGAATTAAGGTAGAGTATGATCAACCCATATCAATATTGTGTGGCAATACCAATGCAATAAACATTTCAAAGAATCCAGTTATCTATTCGAAGAAAACGTACATTGTGATCAAATACCATTTTTTAAGAGATAAAGTTATAGAAGAAAAAAATCAAGCTAGAATATATTGGTACAAAATATTAGGTTGTTGATATATTTACAAAACCCCTTCCCAAAGAAATGTTTGAGTATCTCAGACAAAAGTTGGGGGTATTACCTATGATATCCAATCACTAAAGCACTACAAGAGGAGAACAAGATCAGGGGGAGTTGCAAAAAAAGAGAAGGTTGTTGGTTGCAGAGAAGAAAAGCAAGAGTACAGTGTATGGGGGAGAAAATCCCTTTGCCATTGATGTCAAAGGGGGAGAGTAAAGATACATGGGGAGACTTTTAGAAAGAATTCAACTTAGATGAGAAAACAATTGTGAGATGTATTATTACAACTGACTGAAGGAGTATCAGAATTGACCGTGGTTTCCATCAATGAAAAAAGGGGAGTTTTTTGGTAAATTGTTGGCATTGATGTCAAAGACAAGGGGAGACTATGAACGTCTCTATGAGTTGATGAGATTTTGTGTGTTTGGTTTTCACTGATGTTAAATATAAGAGAAAGGAAAGATGAATGATATGACCCTGTTGAAAATAAATAGAGGGATGAGACTGAGGAAGGTATGATGACTATGAATAATAAATCCAAGTGAATTCAAGTCACAAAGTCATAAGGAGAAATCGTGAGACTGGAAGTTGGAAGAGATGACCCTGTTGTAGACCTGGGAAAAAAAGTGTAGAGAAATAATGAGAGTGATGGATTTGAAATATTAGGACACAACGAAATCGTATTTGCAATAAAAACTTATCCCACATTTGTGAGGAAAAACGTGTTAAAAAAAATTATAATGAAAAGTGCTTTCACATAAGTTTGAATGGGAGTGGAAGAGTTGTGGAACCCTATGCAACATGTTATATTTTAATTTGTGGGGTCTACGTTACATCACATACCAGAGTACCATAACATTTTCTAAAAATGAATTGATAAAGTTTTCGGGGGCCTGATGGCCCGATACCTTATGGGATGATGCCCAAGTGGGATAACTTATATGCCACATCAACATCCACGCTTGAGCCTCATGGAGACCATGCCATATTCCATGCCAACACTATGATTGCATCCAAGAAAATACGGAAATCCATTTGGAGGCCACCTCATCCACCATGTTACATTGCATATTGGATCACAGAGAAGTTGAAGATGCAAGGTTGAGATCTCGGGGCCTGGTAGACCCAGTGGTTGGAAGACATGGTTACAAGGTTCCATACTGGCATGTCACATATCTGAAGATCATATTGAATGTTTATCAGTGAAAATTTGAAGTCCCAGGGGACTGATGAGGCAATACCCCTGAGAGCCCAGTGGCTCAGTGCCTCAATGGGTCGGTAGGTCGGAGGCCACATCAACACCATGTCAGAGCCATGAAATCCGACACATTGTTAGAGTATGAAATTTTGGGTAAGTTTTGGGAATCGTGCAGGAGCAATGCAAACAAAAGATAGTTAGCATATTTAAAGGAGTTAGCGCACAAAAGATAAAAGTTAGCTAGGAGTTTTTGGAAATTTTTTCCACATTGTTACAGGCTAAGCCCCAATGTATATGTATAAATATGTAATGGGTTTTGGTTAGAAGGGAGTAGTAACATTGAATAGAAAGGAATGATTGGTTGAGCAGTTGATTAGCTCGTCAGTTTAGTGTTGCATTTTTGTCGATTGGATGAGTATGAGCTGTGTTGGATGTCAGTGGAGAGGTATGTGTGCACTACAGTATAGAATGGCTTGGGAAGGTTTGGGGTTTTACTGAAGATTATTGTATGAGTACAATCCACACCCATTGTAAGAAATACTATGAATGAATAACATAAGAAGCTAGCCATTGTGGACATAGCCAAGTTTGGGGTGAACCACATTAAATCCTTGTGTTCTAACGTGTATGTTGTTATGATGTGTTTTTCTTTTTGTTCATTACGCACATAGAATGGATGATTAATGATTAGCATGAATATGTATCTGATGGTTTCGCGCATATTTTGAATGGTTAAGTAGAATTATTATGTCAGATGTTATGGTATTGTTAGGGATTTTCACACAAAATATATGAATGAATGTTAAGTAAACAATAAGGATGAATGCCTCATATTCCCCCATGAATTCGGAATCTTGGTTCCTACAATGCCCATAGGTGCCTCGGGTGATACTTCACCTGCTTGTGGGTGATGCTGAAAGGGTCGGTATATTGGGATTTGTTGGTGAATTAATGTTTAACCCTGGTTTTGCCCACTACACCCCAAAAAATGGTTATGTTGGTGGGACCGTGATCTACGAATGAGGGGGATGTGGAGGCCTACTAAGGAGGATATCAGATAATGGTTGAATACTAAGGAGATCGTGTTTGCAATATATTAGAATCAAAATCCATATATCAACGCAGAAGAATGGTCACAAAGGTATGTTTTATAGATTTTCATGAAATTTTCTTTGTTGACTTCTGAAATGTGTTAGCAGAGTGGATCCAAAGATTTATTGAACAAATTGGAAGATATCGAACTACGGTTCCGAGGAATTGGACTCTTAAATTGATTCGACAAGTCAATGCAGTAAGCAATAAGACATCATGCGCAATTGACTACTTGTTGGATAGTGTGTTGGGAGGTTATGTTATTGAATTTTCCATAGATTGTGCGCAATCATACAATGTTTTTGAGAGAGAATTATTTACAGGACCGTATGGAAGATGCTTGAAGTCAATATTAATATTTTTCTATGAGACAAAGGAGTCATGACAATGGAATCTAATTGTTAAGCACCTTTGCGCACATAGGGGAACCAAGGGCTGACCAGGGAATGATCTGAGCATAGAGAGGGATGAAGAGAAGGAATGAGGAATGAATGGGCTGAGGATGATGAGAGAAGAAGATTGTGCAATGAATGAAGAGATCAGAGTGTTGCATAATGGTAAGAGATTTAGACTGAATAAGAAGAGGACTATGACTTAGATAGAAGGGAAACACAGTGAGATCGAGGAAAGAGACACTGGTGAAATATTCCAGATCGAGGGAATTCTATGCACAAAATAAAATATATGTCAACTCAGTCTAGTAGAAGAGGATCCCATGAAAATCGGACTTTTCTTCGAACCCACAACCCTGTGTGCGTCGCCAAGAAATTAGGTAATATTATAAGTTTTGTCAATTCTATTTAGTGAAGGAAGTAAAGATAATAGTAGAAGTAATCAAAGTAGTGGAAGTAGTACATCAAGTCAGAATCAATTAGTGTTATCAGGAAATAATACCACGCAAAATACAATGGTGGGAGTAGACCCCACCTTAAGGATGCCTCTCTTTCAAGGGGTTGGTTCAGAAGATTCAGAACAACATTTGTTCATTTGTGACATAATATGGAATGTAAAGAATGTCCAGGACAATGATGTGAAGATTGCATAGTTGGAAACAACCTTCAGATATTGCGCACTATTATGGTACATGAAATATCATAATACTACACCTGTGGGTCATACGAGAACATTAGCAAAGGTAAGACAAGATTTCTTGAAAGAATTCCAGAAGCCTAAGTCTAAGTTGTAGTGCATTACAGCGCTGAAGGAGATTAATCAAATAGTAATTGAATCGGTATGGGACTATGATAAAAGGTTTAAGACATTGAAATATCAGTTAACGTTCTAGATTCTGGTTGAAAAACATAGTGAGTGGTTCATTGCAAGATTATTGTTGCATATACATTTCTCATTGACACAATTGAATATTGTGATGCAGTTGGAAGCTCTCAAAATCGCTATGAAATTGGAAGCATCCACTGTAGGAGAGAATAACGTGGGGATGGATCAAGTTCAGTCACAGTTGGCCACACTAACTATTCAGTTACAGGAAATTATGAAAGGAAAATAAAAGTGTGAGGGATTATGGTGTATCACCTGTAGAACAGAGGGTCATCATAAAGATGAATGTCCATCTTTTTAGTAGTATTTGAATATGGTAGCACCGAACCCATTAGGGATATGGTGCAATATTTTCAAGATGGTGGGTAACCACCATCATAATTATCCATTGATGTAGAAATACCAGAGCACTGTAAGGAATTTATTTTGCAATTTTTGTAAGTCTGTCGGACATGACAAGAAGGATTTTCATGCATTTGACTTAATTAGAGAGTGCATTGTATATGATTATAGAGTCCAAGGTGAAGAATTAGAAGGGGGAGTCCCGCAGTTCAATACTCTCAGAGGAGGTTATAATCAAGGAGGCATAGGAGGCTTCATAGGCCATGAAAGAGGATGTTTTGGTTGAGGAAGAGGACATATTGTATGTTATAATTGTAATTAGCCTAGACATTTGGCTCGATATTATCTAAATCCCTACATGAATTGTACGTATTATGGAGCACTAGACCATGCAATGAAGCATTGTCCACAATTGATTGTAAAATGGCAGGAGAAGAGGAACACAAATATACAGTCCACAATTGATTGTAAAATGGCAGGAGAAGAGGAACACAAATATACATATGATAGCAGTCGAGGCACGTGAACAACAACCTAAGATAATAGTAGTTACATGCGGAGGGACAAGAACCATAGTGGATGCGACAGATCAAGGGAATATAATCCACCAGTGGGTAAGGAAAACAACAAAACCTACCCCATTGTTTGATCCCAAAAAAGAGAAAGAGACCTACCATCAAGAAAGAAAAGAATTGATTAGAGCATATTAGATAGAATCAACTTCAACCGTTCCACCCTTTTATGATAAACCATTGATTTTTTATATGCATTTAGTCTATGAACATTCAGAAAAGAAATATGAAAAGGTAAGCACTTTGCAAAGTTTCTTAAGAAGTTGTTTAAAATTAATGAAAGATAAATCTGATTTGAGTAGTATGCATGGAATGATTGACCATTGTGCCCAAGAGAAATAGATACATGTCACACACAGAGCACTTAATTAGGTGCACTGAAAAAAGAGAACAAATAGGGAGTTTTGGATCAATGTGCAGATAGGTGATTACGACATGGATGATATAATTTTGGATTTGGGGTATGAGGTAAATGTTATCCCAAGACTGACTTGGGAGATGATGGGCCATATGAAGTTGAATTGGTCTCCTATATAGTTGATATTAGAGAACCAACATAAGATCGTTCCAGTCGAAATATTGACAGGGGTAAGTGTCAATATTGATGGAGTGCACAGTGTGGAAGACTTCGAAGTGATCAAAATAGTAGATGGTAGTACATTGTATCCAGCACTATTGGGACTTGATTATGAATTTGATAATCATATTATCATTGATATAAATAAAATACATATGGTATTCGAAGTAGAATACTTGAAGGTTATTGTTCCTTTAGATCCTACTGAAGGAAGGAGATATGTAGAACCAAAAAAGAGGAAAGAACTTGATAATATGTATAATATGACTGCACAGATGAACTATTATGTGAATCCTATAACTAAACAAATACTTAGTTGGAGAAGTATTAAATCATGCATGTCAGAATCAGAAGAAGCCTTGGAGAATTGGTAGTAGAGATTGCACGTAGTATCGACAAGGAAATGTGCTAGGATTACCTACCCATTCTAATGGATTAATGGAACCGAAATAGTTGAATCTCCAAGGTATGATGGACTAACTGATGTAGTTTCTTTTATAAGAGAATTTTAATTTAAAATATCATATCAACAAAGACTACTATATTTGGATGTTGCATTGAAAGAAACCCCTGCAAGATGGTGGGTTGTGCACAAGGATGGAATAAGATATTGGTAGCAGTGGAAAAGGTTATTACAAGTAAGATTTGGAACAAAGAATGAAAGTATAATGGATTAATTTTTCCAACAGGCCATATTACGAAGTGTACCATGACATAGAGATCAATACCTCAACAAGAATGAACACATTTATTCGTGCATACTCTGGACACCACTCTAAAGAATTGGTACATAGAGATAGAAGTGCGTAGAGGAACAAGATATGAGGAAGAGTTGACCAAGAACTTCAAGGTAACATTAAACTTTGAGAATAATGATTCTTTGAATGATTCAACCTTGTAGGTTATAAAAAATGAGATTTTTTCATCAGAGGACTCGATAGGGTCCATACCTTTGTATAGTGTACCTATATCTACTGCAATAGTTGAAGGCATACTGGATTGTTATAATGTTTCTCAAGCAGATCAGGAGGATGAAGACCCTAGGAATTTGTAGATACCAGAAACTAAAGGGGAGTGTGCAGTAGAAGAACCGGAGCTTGAGTCATCTATATACCCAAATCCCTTAAGAACATGAAAAGTGAACATATGTAAACAATATAATCTTAAGTTTTCCAACATAGGATAATACTGGATCGACGAGATAGTTGAGAAGATTGTTGACTTACTGTGTGAGTATCAAGATTTGTTTCCAACTACATTCTTAGAGATGAAAGGAATCGTTGGAGAGTTAGGATAAATGAAGATTTTGTTGAAGCCATATGCCAAACCTATGAAGAAAAGACCATATAGAATGAACCCGACTTATAATTAGAAGGTAAAAGCATAGATAGACAGGATGTTAGAAGCTGGAATTATAGAACTTGTTGAAGAATAAGAATGGATCATCCCAATGGTAGTTCAGGATAAAAAGAAAGGAGGAATCAAGATATGTGTACATCTGAGAAAGTTGAATGATGCTTGTTTACACGACTCATTTCCTACACCATTTACAAATGAAGTACTGGAAAATGTAGGGGGTCAAGAGGCTTACTCTTTTACATATGGATTCTCAATATATCATCATATCAAGATTGCATATGAAGCAAACATAAGACCACTTTTACACAATTATTTTGTTTGGTTTGAAGAACACACCAACAATATTTTCCAAAGTGGTTGTTGCAGCTTTCAAAGAGTTCCTTCATAATTTATTAGAAGTCTACTTAGATGATTGGAAAATATTTAGTTTATTGAAATATCATGTTGAAACATTGCACTTAATGTTGGATACATGTAGACAGTACCAGATCTCGTTGAATTTGAAGAAATGCATTTTTTGTGCGCCTCTTTTAATATTGTTGGGCCATGTGGTATGTAAACAAGGATTGTTAGTTGACCCTACAAATATAAAGGTAATTGTTAACTTTCCACCACCAACTTCAATGCAACAGTTGAAATCCACATTGGGACATAAAAGATACTATAGAAAGTTCATCAAAGGATAAAGATGCCAAGGAATTCTGTGAGAGTTGTGATGTTTGTCAGAGACTTGGAAAACCTTCCAGGAGAGATGAATTTCCCTTAGTACCACAAGTGACATGAAAAGACTTTGATAAATGGGAAGTGGAATTTGTAGGGTTGATTAATCCACCAAATAATAGGGTGGGAGCTAAGTACATCATTATTGCGATAGACTATTTAACCAGATGGGACAAGGTAGAACCAATCAGAGACTGCAACATGGAGACAACTGTGTGATTTTTGTTTGAAAATTTGGTGACAAGGTTTGGATGCCCAAGAGTACTTATGAGTGATCAGGGAACTCACTTTTTGAATAGGACGATTGCAACATTGACAAAGGAGTTTCAGATCCATCATCAGAAGAGCACCCCACATCACCCTTAGGAAAATGGCACAGCGGAAGCATTCAACAAGATCCCAGAACATGAACTAACAAAGGTGTGTAATGTAAGTCAGGATGACTGGGACTTGAGAATTCCAGTAGTACTATGGGCATATAGGACTACATGCAAGAAATTGATAGGAAAGACTCCATTTATATTGACGTATCGTCAAGAAGTTGTGATGCCTATGAAGTTTATTATACCAATATTGCACATTGTTGCGATGGTGGGCCTTACAACTTATGGCACAATGGAGAAAATACTCTCAGAACTAGTAGAACTAGAAGAAGAATCGTTTGTTGCAGGTTTCCATCAGCAAGTGTAGAAGGCATGCAAGAAATATTGGCATGACAAGCACATTAAACAGAATAAATTTCAGATAGGAGACATAGTGTTACTTTATGTCAAAAAGTTTTTGTAGCACCTAGGGAAGTTCCAAATGCATTAGCTAGGCCCATATGTGATCCATCTTGTGATAGATATAGATGTTGTTCAGTTAGAGAAACTGAATGGAGAAGTTGTGGAAGGATTGGTTAACGGTAGTCATATAAAACTGTATAGGGACAATCAGGCTTCCACATACTAGTCTCAGTGTGCAGTATGTGTGTAACACCCCAGGTTTTGAGCCCCATATTAAATAATGTATTTTGTTAATTGTCAAGAGGCCAGAGGGCACAAACAATTAAAAGAGGATAGTGTGCCTAAGAAATGTAATGTTTTAATCATTATTAATAATAAACACATCGTTGGATGCTAGATGGACAAGGACTAGAGTTATAGAGGGATATGATTCCACAAGAGAGGGGGCTTGAGGGGATAAGTGCTTATTTATTTTATATTACCCATTTT
>CBVK0104036497.1:0-29374 GCA_900067695.1 Picea abies
GAATTTTGCAGTATAAGATACTACCTTGAGGCACTTTTTAGGTGGAATAGTAGTCAGAACTACCTCTGGTATTCTGTAGAGATGACCCCCCAAAGTAACAATGACACTATGGGATCGAGACTCATAAACAGCATGGCGTCGCCAAATAGATGGTTGGCCCAAGAGAACATCACAGACATCTATTTGGGAAACATCACATAATACCTCATCCTTGAAGGGTTGGATGCCATATGACAATTGACACTGTTGGCTGACACGGAGATCTTGTCCTTGTCGAAGCCACCCGATGTTGTATCATTATGGGTGTGTTGTTGTCGACAATCCCAACTATTTGACGACCTCTGTTGAGATGAGGTTTTTCTGGCTTCTGATATCAAAAATAAAATGCAGTGGGGTCCCCTTCACCCACATCTGTGAATGAAAAAGGTGCTCCCCCTCTTCAGGATCTGTTGGTTCTTCTGGTTGAATTGTTGTGGTCACATCAATAACAGTGGGGTTTGCATCAATGATTTGTCTTTTACCAATATTTTCAGAATCAAGATTTCGATCCTTGTCTTTGATCTCGGCCACCAATGACTGTTTTGAGCGAAATTCATCAGTATTGTGCCAGGGGATTTTGTGGAATTCACACCATTTTTCGGTGTCCTTCTTTGTCTTCCCGTGACCCTTATTTTCCTGTGTCTTGGACTACTTTTCAAGAGACTTTTTGTTAGGTTCGTCCTTGTCATACTTTGGTTGTTGCAGATTTGCAGACCCAAATTCCCATTTTCTCTGGTGCTTAAATTTTTACTCAATTTTAATAGCATATCGATAAGTAGCATCGAGTGATGAGATGTCTAGAAAATCCATTTCAGTCTGGATGTATCTGTGTAGAGCCCCACAGTATTTCATAACCAAATGTCCCTCGTAGTATTTGATACCCAGCTTGGTGCGCAAGTTATAGATGGTATTGGTGAACTCCGAACCTGCTTGGCCCCTCTCTTGCCGTAGTGCGGTCCATCTCATGTACTAGTCCTCATTGTTGCCAAAAGGGTAATACTGTTCTTTTACTACATCCACAAAAAAATCCCAAGTGGGATCAACCCCATATATTCCAGACTCCTCTGTGGAACTTTGCTCCCAGTAAGTTTCCTACCAATGTTTGACATGAGGGAGAGCTTTAAGGAGTGCGAAGGTGATCTTTTATTTGCCAAAAAAATTGTGAACAAAGAAATAACCTTCTAGCAAAGTTAACCATTTTTCTAGGGCTTCTGCTTCTATCGTTCCTTCAAATACAAGAATATCAAAATTAACTTGTACCTTGAAAGGCGAGGTGCCTCCAAAGTGGACACTTGATGAATATGTGTCTGATGCTATCGACAGGTGTTGAATGATTTGGGCAAAATTCTCCATCATTTCGTCCCTCTGTCGCGTGAGAGCTTGCTCAAGCAACAGATTGATAGGATCATCTGCTCCGTCGTTTTTCTTTTCTTCCGCCATTGAGGGTTTATTGGGTGTGTGAGAGATATTTTCTTCATGAGAGACAATATCGAGACCCAACTTTCTATAATCGGACCTCTTCGGAGACATTCACTGAAAAAATGATCAAGAGCAACCTAGCTCTGATACAACTGATTCAGATTATTTTCAACACGAAATGAGATCAAAGATATAATAAAGAAATGCATAGAGATATCGTCGATATTCAATAATATAATAGAAATGTATCATGTATGAAACCATAAATCTAGATATATAGTAATACATGATTTCTATTAATGAAATTAATGTACAGAGACTATAAAAATAAAGAGTGAAAGACTCGCTAGAATGGTGGCAGCTTATCTCTGAGAAGAGATGTGATGGCTACTCGCATTCACAAGAAGATGATTACAATGAGGCTCTGAAGGCCTTTTTACAATAAGAATGAATTCCAAAAACCCTAGACATCCAAAAACCTAACCTTAGGAAATGAAGCGTCAAAATTCATGTGGGCCCCGTTTGGGTAAGTGACTACATCAACTTCCCGGGGTCGTAACTTTTGCATACGATCTCTATTTTAGGCCTGTGATAGCTTGTTGGAAAGGTATCATCTAGGAGATTCATTTTGTGGGATAAATCATGCCTTTGACTATATTTGAGAACCTATATATCTAAAAACCTTCATTTGGGCCCTCAAAATGGCCCCGGAAGTTAAAACCTGCTAAAAATAGTAAATTGCCAAAATTGCTAGAAAACTGTTTTGAGCCATTTGGAAAAGGTGGGTTGCCACCAATATCCACTTGGATCAATCCTCCCTCCTTAGGAAGAAATGGTCTCCATTGCGTTGAGTTTCCAGGGGAGAGGGAAAAGCGTTTGTTGAATCTACATCTTGGTGAGCTGCTTGTCTTGCTGCAGACGTCACACTGCTCAGTTTGTGGAAATTTGTCACGAACATGTTCAGGTTGAGGATATTCAACAAGTCAAGATACATGAGAGGACGATGTGCAGAAGAAATATTTACACTTTACTGCAGGCTTGTCAACCTGCTTCTATTGGATAGAAGGTGCTTGGGGCAAGGTTGTAGTGGTTGCAGTGTCCTTTTGTTCTCCTTTTGAACGGATTGTAAAGAAGCTGAATTTTGTAGTATGAGATACTACCTTGCGACACTTTTTAGGTGGAACATTAGTCGAAAATACATCTGGTATTCTATAGAGATGACCCCCCAAAGTAACAATGACACTTGTTACACATCGAAATTACTCACTTCGATAGTGTCGCAAGTGTCGTCACTACAAGTGTTGCATGTGTCTCACTTTGCTCACAAGTGTCGCAAGTGTCAGGAAAAGCATACTGCCATAATGCCTATGTTGTGCCTATAATGACATCATAAAGACACTTGAAACACATCAAACACTTGATTTGGAATAAGAGGAATGGGTCAACAGAGTTATGCACCTCTTGACATTTGAAAGAACCACTGAATTTGAGTTTTTAGAGGAGAGCGCTCCCCTATACCTATATTGGGAGTGCTGGTGCCCCCCTATACACTATCTAGGAGCATTATAACACTCCCTCTGCCATTTTGAAGGAGTGTTTATGTTTTTAGGAGTGATGGCGCCCCCCTATACCTTACTAGGGAGCATTATAACGCTCTGACAACCCTTTTGGAGGAGTGCTATCTATTCTGGGCAACAGTTGGTTTGTTGAGAAGAATGGGGGGAAGATTTCTTCAATCTTTGAAGGCAGTTGGATTCAAATCCTTGGCCAAGCCATGATCACAGGGTAGATTCATAACTAAAGGAGGAAAATCCTCAACTTACCCCAAAGATATCTCAAGTGGTTGGGCCTCTCCAAGCCTATATAAGAAGGTTTTCTTATGGTGAAAGGGGGAATGATTGGAGGCATGAAACTTATGATCTCATAGGAAATACACAGTGAAGTGGAGAATAATTAGTGAAGCCATTGTCATTCTGATCGTGGGTCTTTTGAGCAAGGGTTAGACAAGGAGGACTTGATGAAGTTGTTGCACTCGCATCTACGGTTGTAAGTTTCTTTCGTTATTGTTCTCATCAATATAATATGCTTGGCCTATTTCTTTCTAGTTTTTGTTTGATCTCACACGAACTTGTCTCTAAGTAGATAGATCTATTTTAAGCTAATATCAGTAGAGTAGGAAGTGGTTGTACTTTCGTTTGTCTATAGGGATTGTCGAGGAGCGAAAGATTGGAGCTCAACTCGAACCATGTAGGGACAAACACCGGTAAAAGGTACTTCTTTTCTCCTTCCTCCTCACACATTAGTTTATATAGACCTAAAAGGAAGTCAGTGTCCATGATAAGCATATTCTTTCTTAATATTTAAGAGTCTAGCTCTCAAGAGGAGATCTACCTGTCCGCGGGGAGATTTTCCTTCAACAAAAACTGCCGACTCCGCTGGGGAACGAATCAAAACTTTTCAGTTTTGGTCTTCTTCATAGACCTTGTCTTACCCTTTGTTGTGTTCAAACCTTTTTCACCCCACATGTTCGATTTCACATGCTCATTGACTCCTTACCCCATCACATTCAGCTTGATTGCCAAAATTTGACGGAAATTTTGGGTTTTTGGACACTTTTCTAAGTTTTTGAAGCCTGGCTCCCATGTGCCTATGTTAGCCCAGTGCCAGCACACCCTAGAAGTCTTAAACAAAGCTTTATAATTCTCTAGTGTCTCTTACACCAGAGAGCCAACCTCTCCTTTGCAAAAATAACTTCCAAAAGTGCATTTTCTTAGGTCTAGACCCTGTTTTTTCACTTGATGAAGTTCTTTGTGATTCAATGCTTCTCCCCATTGGCCTTTGACATCCTTCCTTCTGAGGAATAAGCACCTTTCTTTTCATATTTTGTGGCCTTCTCCTTTATCTTTGAAGTTTTTCTGCTGTTGAGAGCTTGAAATCAATCCACTGCTCTCTTCTCTCCTTTTCGACTAAGCGGGAACTCTGGTGAAGGGCATCAACAATATGTGAATCGTCTTATTTGGTTTTTTGAGGTCATTGTTCTTAAACACCTCTCTTTTGTGTGAATTGTTTGATTTTTTTTCGTTATCTTTTGTTTTCTAATTGCCTCTTGTTTCAATCATAGGAAGACGGTGTGTGTTGTTTGTGCGAAATCTGATCATACTTGTCTGAATCTCCTTGATCTGAAAGGGTAGTTAGCAGGAGAAGTCTTTGCATTGAATTAACCATCATTTGCATAAAAATGACAAAAAATACATTTTAGTAATTGGTTTGCATATTAGAAGGGATTTTTGAAAATGTTTTAGCATTGCATTGGATTCGATTGAGAACCAATTGATTGAGGACATTTCATATTAGTGTTTGAAAGTGAAAATGACTATTTCTCTTTCCCTTAAATAGGTGTTCATTGAAAAGAAACAATTTCTTATAATATTTCATACATCTTTCTGGGAATTGAGTCTTCATTCCATCAGTTTCACTTTCATGCACCCTTTGAGTAAAAAACAACTGTAAAATGAATGCTAATTAAAAATTATCTAGAACATTTTTCGTTTTTAGGATCTTCCACCAATAGTAGACTAGGGTTAGCACTTTGGATTAGGCTGTGAGTACAACTCTCCAAAGTTTTCAAAACAACCATTAGAATCCTGAGCTAGGGAGAGTCAAATCCAATTGTCGTATTGGTTTTTTGGGATCCTCCTCTCACACATGGGTTACGCACGAGGTCGCATTCAGGTGAATTATAGATATTATCCCTCCGTGGTTCAACTATTTGTAGTGGTCAGATCGTATATTGGGGGTAACTTGGAGGTATACCCACAATTATGTGTGGGAGCCTCTCGAGTTGATTTCAGACTTGTTATCCTACCCATACGTTCTGGATCGGACTGTCGACTGTACCCACCCAGGGACACACTGTGAATTGGTGTCTTTAGTTGCCATAATATTTAGGTACTTACACAAGGTGATAGTGAAGGGAAGTCTCACTGTACCTGGAATAGACATTGGTCAAACTCACTCGGGCTCCTTGGAGGGTAAATCCACAATTACTCGTGGAAGCTTGCACCAAGGTGAAAGTATGTTAAGCAGGTCACCATTGTAACTATTCCACCATATCCTAGCCCCTTCTCGACTTGATCACACAATGTTGGATTTCATCACCAAATAGTATGATCATCGAGAGAAGTTTTGTTTGCTTGGTTGATTCCTAGATTTTATTAGCATATGTTGTTTCTTTTCGTTAGTTGGCCCTAGATTTTCAGTGTGTTCTATTATTCTCCACAATTGAGCCTATAGACGATAAAGGTCTTCGTTGATCACGTAGGATGCAAGGGCTGCCTCTGGAAGGCTATCAACCCTTACCTCCTAACCCACCAGAAGACAACTACCGTAGAGAGGTAGAAAATCAATCTGACGCTGGAAGTGATATTGCTTCTCCGTTAGATAACTCAGAAGGTGCTTTGGTCATAGTTGAAAATCCCATCTGTGTCGGTAAATCCTCTCACACTACTTTTGGTTCGTTTAGACTCCCTTGGGAACGTCATAGATGAAGAGATCCCACGATTACTGGAGAGGATTTTTACCGAAACATATATGGGATCCACAGAACCAATCTTTGGTGATGAGTATAGGACTCTTGTTCATCCTAGCACCACAGTAGATACCAATCACACACCTGCTCGTTCTGTATGGAGGACTTCATCGGGACGTGATCTCTATGAACATTTCAAATCCTTTCGACAACCCTTTCATCCTCATGACCCTCCTAGTGAAACAGGACCATCCGATCAAACCATGAATCACCCAATCGATTAGGTTATTAATCCTACTAATACACCAACACAAGTCCATCCTAATGTTGGACTCATCACCTCTACTCATCCCCAACTAACTTCAATCTCTACCCTCGTTTCTACAAGATTTTACTCTACAACTCCACATGTTCCACATGATCCTGCTGGGACATCTTCTCACCGGAGAACGTAGAACCCTACTGGCCAAACACAACCGGCTGGAGGGAAACCACCATCCAATGAACCTTTTCCTATTGGAGGACTACTTTTCCATGCCAGGACTAAACCTCCAGGGGGAAAACCCCTTTTTCATTCTCCTCCTGGAGGGAAACCTCCATTTGTCAGTCATACCCCAGTCGTAAATCCACCGCTGACAGGAAGGCAACCTCTGTTTGTCAGTCATACCCCGGTCGTAAATCCACCGCTGACAGGGGGGAAACCTTCGTTTGTTGGAAACCCTTCACAATCCTGGGGAGTATCTTCAAGAGGCACTTTTACTCAACCCCATGTTTGGGGGCACTCGTATAATAACCCACTAGGAGGAGTATCAAATCTTGTTCCTTCTGGAACATCTTACGGACAATCTTATCCGGGCGACATCCCAAACACCACCTGGAGTTCTACGGAACCACAGTCTTATCCTCCTCATGGGTCTAATGTGTATCTTCCTTTGGGATCTACTCCTTACCATTCTCAAGGGAAAAATGTTTATCCTCCTCATGGGAAAGAAAATCACCCGGCCTATAATTCTCAAAACCCATCGGGTTATGCCAATGTTTCTCATCCATCATCGAATCTTGTTTATCCTGGCCAACAATAACCATATATAGGAGGACCTACTGGTTACAACTATCCACCTAGCCCAGTTTATGGTCCTACTGGTGTTCCTATGTCACACCAGTATCATTCACAAATTAACCGACAACTACCTTTCCTTGCGACTCTGGATCTCCCAGACTTGTCTCGGTTAACTAATGATCCTATTTTTCATTCACCGGTTTGGCCAGTCATTCCCGCTAAACTTCCTTATGATATTCCAAAATTTGATGGAAACCATGGTAAAGATCCAAACAATCATGTGATGACTTTCCATTTGTGGTGTTCATCAAACTCCCTCATGGATGATTTTGTACGTTTGTGTCTTTTCCAGTGAACACTTATTGGTTCAGCAGCAAAATGGTATATCGAGATACCACGTGCTTCTTTCCACGATTTCAATTCTGTTGCCATGTCTTTCCTCATGAACTTTCAACTACCTATTCACTACGAGATGGGTACTAAACTCTTGACCTCTCTTCATCAAACTAACTCTGTGAATATCTCTGATCATATTCATGAGTGGAGGTGACGACAAAGGATGATCAAGGTAGCCATTCCTGACATACTATTGGCAGAATGGTTTACTAAATCATTGTTACCCCTGATCGCTCGCAATGTCACTATGGGTGGTGCAGTCACAGAGGAACAAGCTATCGCTTGGGCTCAGTATTTAGATTTGGTTTATTCCCAATCTGGTACTTTGTATGATTTTCTTCTGAATGCTACTCGAGCTAATATCGATCCGTCCAAACCATCATCCTCATCTCATGCAAATGGTGTTATCGGTTCCATCAAAACTCAATCTATTTCCCAATCACTCACACTCTCCTCTACCTCCCCTCAAACTCAGATCTCTGAGGTGAATGCAGTTCAATCTGCCCCTTCACAATAATCCAGAGGTAAGAAGAGGACAAAGAATAAATCAAAAAATAATAATGAACAACCAAAAAATCAAACACCTGCTACTGAAAAGAAACCACAACAGAAACTGAAATTCTTGTGTATCATTTGTGGTGATGATCACTATACTCGAGATTGTCCACTTCACAATGAAGTGGCCAAAATTTTCCAAGGAAAGTCACAAACTACTGTGCTTACTCAGCCTTTTCCATAGCAACAATCCATGGTTGCTCAAACCCCCTCTCCGGGGGGCAGTTCTAGCGATCCTCATGATGAGGCCTCATCGAGTGCACATATTTATATGTTTAATGGGATCAATTTGACCACTCTCTCTAATACATACAACACACTAGGTAACCCTAACAAAGGAAAAGACACTAATGGTACCGGTACTTTACCGGATCCATCATCATCCTCCGTTAGTCTTCCATTGGTTAATCCTCCGTCTGGACCACTCCAGATTGAGAAACCCACATTCGACTCTATCGTATGCCCTCCTAAGAGCACTATACATAAAACTACCTTTAATCATAGTTCACATGCCACCCAGAACTACAACATTGTTGAAGATTTGGCTCAAGCATCATGTGCTATGTCTGCGTTAGAAGTTCTACAACACTTCCCCAGTCAACGTAGAACGCTCTTAGCCGCTCTTGGCACTATTGATCTTGAGTTTTCAAACCATATCATGTTTAACCTAGACAATTATGCATCTCGATTCTCCCACCAACTTGCTTTCCAAGTTGATGTTGTTGTTCACAATCAACAAATCCATCGAACTATTCTAGATGAGGGAGCCTTGACTTGTGTCATGTCTTTGGCGTGTTGGAAAGGCTTAAAATCACCAGCACTCAACAAATCCCCAACGATGTTATGCACCTTCGATGGATGAGGTTTTCATCCCCATGGGCTTTTATAGTCCCTGCCCATCCAATTGGGTGGCAAAACTGTTACTGTTGATGTCGACGTGGTCAATGCTCCCCTCGGTTACAACTTTCTACTTGGAAGAAGTTGGTTTTATGCTATGACTGTCACTGCCTCGTCCGTCTTTTGATGTGAACAATTTCCTCATCAGGGAAAAATTGTCACTGTTGATCAGTTGGATTTATGCACGACCGATGCTCGCGCTCCCGCTACCAACAATATTCCTTTCTTAGGAGATCACAAGATCACATATGAAAGTGTTGGTGTTGTCTTACTGAAAGATTATAGCCTCATAGGTACCTTCCCTACACCACTTCCACCGACTACACATCATATTTCCACTGTCGATATGATTTCGACCGTGGCTTATCAATCTTTGGAATCATCTGACCCTTGGATTGTATCTTGTCCATTGGAATTCTATGCACTAGGTGACACCGTGCCACTTTGTCAAACCGAACCATCACACATTTCTATCCAATCCACTTCTCCCTCGTCAGATGACCAACATCTATTGGTGTTCGACAGTTCCTCGATGCAATCACGATTGAGTTCCTTGTCGTCGACAATCAACTGCATTTCCCCAATTTTTCCTTTTGATGAATATATTCCGGAAATGTTTTGCATTGACAAGTTACCTCAAGATAATAATCGTCACTGATCCTCTTTTATTCCCCCTCGTGAAGAAATTCATGCAGATATACAGTCTATCTCCCCTCCTGGTGTTGATTTTTCATCATCTCCCATGATTTCAACTTCCAACGATTTGGATCCAGTAGTGGACATGGTGATTTCTTCAATAGGGTTATTGAAGCCTGATCTCCTTACTCCTATCGCGACCCTTGACATGTGTTCCTTCCAAAGTGATTATCTTCCATCCAACAAAGATCTCTTGGAAGCCATGATCGAGTTTTGTCCCTTGACATAGTATCCTTCCAGAGCATTGTCCTCTCGAAAGCCATGATCAAGAAGAAACCATGAGCATAGTTTCTCTTCTATGTGGTAAGCTCGTTAAAAAATGAAACAGAGGCCCTAATCATAGTTCTTTTCCTATGTCAATCTCATTAAAAATGAAATAGTCACCTCTCTTGAACCTTCTTTTCATCCACCCTTCTCCTTTTTTCTCATCTACTAGAGAAATTGGTGACAACCTCAAAGTCGGTGAATGAATTGAAGCTTGGAGGGAATGTCTCCAACCTTTGATGATCATTCTAGAGCGAAGCCACTAGATTTTCAAGCTGGGGGCATACCGAGCTTAGTCTTTGTTCTTTCTCGTGCTCGTAAATACATGAGAATGCATCCGAGTAAAATTTTGTCTCTTTTTTGGACCTATATGGATGCACGAAAAAGGAACCCCTTAGAGTCTCCTTTAATCTCTTTTCAGACTCTCTAAACATGAAAAGATTGTCGAGTGATCTTGCTTCCTCTCCTGCTCATTAAAAGGTTTGAAAGGGCATCTTTTGAGTGATAATTTATCTCTTTTTCAGCCTCGCGAGACTAACATTACACAAAAAGGACAACATTGAAGTCATCTTTAAGTTCTTTTCAGACTCTTTAAAGATGAAAAGATTGTCGAGCGACTTTGTTCTCTTTACGCTCGTTAAAGTATTTGAAGAAAACATCTGTTGAGTGATAGTTTATCTCTTTTTCGGTCTCATCAGACTACTTTACGAAAAATTAACTGAGAGAGTTCTCTTTTAAGTGTTTTTCTAGACTCTATAATCATGAAAAACCTTCGATTTTTCTATCTTTGGACTCGTTAAACAAACATCGACGGGCCCATACGGGACCGAACTCTTACTTCTTCTAGTTCGTTAAAAAGGAAGAGAGACTTACCGAAGGTGAGTCATATCGAGCATGTGTTACCCTCCTCGAGCTCATTAAATTAAAAAGAGGTACTCGTCTATCTAGATGGGGGGGGGAATTGAAAGAAGCAAGCCAAGCAGTTTTTGACAACATTACCAAGTAACTCTTAGAGTCACCCTTGAACACAACACTTTGTCTTTGTGCACATATTAATCTATTGAACCTCTGCACTGAACCAATCCTCTGAGTTTTTCTTATTCCTTTGGGTCACCCAATGAAAGTCACAGTATCCATTGCATCATCGTGTTTTGGTCCATGTCATGTTTCTGCTATTGTGGCTTAGTGTTCAAGGGAAGTATCTTCCTCAAGAGTTAGCCATCACAAATATCTTGTCTCAATACCCATGTCAGTCCATATTCATTTGATCTACCAATTACATCTATGTGTATGTTTCGTGTTGTTGATGGGGGATACATCAAGGCCCTCCTTCGACGAGTCTATTCCTGTCGACTTCAACACATTATCTAGGGACTAGACTTAGAAGCCAATTAGTACTTTGGGACTTGCATGCCTCAATGGTAGGCCTCCTCACATTCGACAGTGGGTTTACATCATTGAACTCTGATCGGATGATTCCACGGATGTTCAAATTCATCTCATCCATTCACATTTGTTGGAATGTACTAGGGTACCTTGGGAATCATTGCAATTAATGATGATTTCCCTCACGCTTGTTAATGGTTTACATCATTGACCGGTAATCAAGTGCTTTTTGTCATGTTCAACATCAGTACATCTATTCACATGGTTAGATTCATACTACATTGGGATTGGTAAGAATACCCTGGGTTGAGTGATCACTCTAATATGTACTTTTCCCAGGTTGCGATGGAGTTTCTCTTGAACAATGACACATATACTGTCACATAGATCCACTTTGTATTGGTCGTGGCTATGTATTGTCATCTCATAGATCCACTGTGTATTCTTTGTGGCTATGATCAACTTAGGTCATGGAAGTATAGATCCACACTGTATCCTCAGTGGCTATACCTTTTATCAATACAATTATGGATCCGTAGTGTATTTTATGGCGGCCATATCTTGCAAGTATTTATCATCCAAGCATAGGTATGCCTGCCTTGGGTTTGAAACATATCATAATATTTGTTGGATGTTTGTGTGTAGCTTTTGTTAGGTTCTCTACGTCTATACCCTTGCTTGAAAGTCTACAAAGCATTTCAGTTATCAGTTCTCGTCTTCTAACTCCATACTTTGGGGGGCAATCTGTTACACATCAAAATTACTCACTTCGATAGTGTCGCAAGTGTCTCATTTTGCTCACAAGTGTCAGGAAAAACATACTGCCATAATGCCTATGTCGTGCCTATAACGACATCAAAAAGACACTTGAAACACATCAAACACTTCGTTTGGAAGAAGAGGAATGGGTCAGCAGAGTTATGTACCTCTTGACATTTGAAAGAACCACTGAATTTGAGTTTTTAGAGGAGAGCGCTCCCCTATACCTCTGTTGGGAGTGATGGCACCCCCCTATACACTATCTAGGAGCGTTATAACACTCCCTCTACCATTTTGAAGGAGCGTTGATGCTGTTAGGAGTGCTAGCACCCCCTTACACCTTACTAGGGAGCGTTATAATGCTCTGACAACCCTTTTGGAGGAGTGCTATCTATTCTGGGCAAAAATTGGTTTGTTGAGAAGAATGGGGGGAAGATTTATTCAATATTTGAAGGAAGTTGGATTCGAATCCTTGGCCAAGACATGATCACAGGGTAGATCCATATCTAAAGGAGGAAAATCCTCAACTTACCCCAAAGATATCTCAAGTGGTTGGGCCTCTCCAAGCCTATATAAGCAGGCTTTCTTATGGTGAAAGGGGGAATGATTGGAGGCATGAAACCTATGATCTCATAGGAAACACACATTGAAGTGGAGAATAATCAGTGAAGCTGTTGTCATTCTGATCATGGGTCTTTTGAGAAAGGGTTAGACAAGGAGGACTTGATGAAGCTACTACACTTGCATCTATGGTTGTAAGTTTCTTTCGTTATTGTTCTCATCAATATAATATGCTTGGCCCGTTTCTTTCTAGTTTGTGTTTGATCTCACATGAACTTGTCTCTAAGTAGATAGATATATTTTAAGCTAATATCAGTAGAGTAGGAAGTGGTTGTACTTTTGTTTGTCTACAGGGCTTGTCGAGGAGTGAAAGATTGGAGCTCAACTCGGACCGTGCAGGGACAAACACCGGTAAAAGGTATTTATTTTCTCCTTCCTCCTCACACATTAGTTTATATAGACCTAAAAGGAAGTCAGTTTCCATGATAAGCATCTTCTATCTTAAGAGTTAAGAGTCTAGCTCTCAAGAGGAGATCTACATGTCCGCAAGGAGATTTTCCTTCAACAACACTACTAGGTCGAGACTCATAAACAGCATGGTGTCTACACATATATGGTTGTCCCAAGAGAACATCACACTTAAAGGGTCAGATGTTGTATGACAATCGACACTGTTGGCTGACACGGAGATCTCGTCCTTGCCAAAGCCACCCGATGTAGTATGGTTGCAGGTGTGTTGTTGTCGACAATCCCAACTTTTTGATGACCTCTACTGAGATGAGGTTTTTTTGGCTTCTACTATCACTAATAAAATGCAGTGGGGTCCCCTTCACCCACATATGTGAATGAAAATGGTGCTCCCCCTCTTTAGGATCTGTTGGTTCTTCTGGTTGAATTGTTGCAATCGCGACAATAATAGTGGGGTCTGCGTCAATGATATGTCCTTTACCAGTATTTTCAGAATCAAATTCCTGAATCAGTGTTCGGATCCTTGTCTTTGATCTCGGTTTTGAGTGACATTCATCGGTGTTGTGCTAGGGGATTTTGAGGAAATCACACCATTTTTCGATGTCCTTCATTTTCTTCCCGCGACCCTTCTTTTCCTGTGTCTTGCAATCGTTTTTAGGAGACACTTTGTTAGGGTTGTCTTTGTCATACTTTGGTTGTTGCAGATTTGTAGACCCGAATTCCCATTTTTTCTGGTTCTTAAATTTCTACTCAATTTTAACAACATATCGATAAGTAGCACCAAGTGATGAGATATCCAGAAAATCCATTTCAGTATGGATGTATCTGTGTAGAGCCCCACGGTATTTCAGAACCAAATGTCGCTTGGAGTCTTTGATACCCAGCTTGGTGCGCAAGGTATGGAAGGTATTGGTGAAGTCCAGAATTTCTTGGCCCCTCTCTTGCCGCAGTGTGGTCCATCTCATGTACTGGTAATACTATTATTTTACAGGGTAATACTGTTCTTTTACCGCATCCACAAAAAAATCTCAAGTGGGATAGGCCCAATATATACCAGACTCCTCTGTGGAACTTTTCTCCCAGTAAGTTTCCCAATAATGTTTGACATGAGGGAGAGATTTAAGGAGTGTGAAGGTGATCTTTTCTTTGTCGGAAAAATTGTGAATAGAGAAATAACCTTCTAGCAGAGTTAACTATTTTTCTAAGGCTTCTGCATCTATCTGTCCTTCAAATATAGGAATATCAAAATTAACTTGTACCTTGAAAGGAGAGGTGCCTCCAAAGTGGCCACTTGATGAAGATGCGCCTGATGCTATCGGCAGGCGTTGAAGTATGTGGGCAAAATTCTCCATCATTTAGTCCCTCTGTTGCGTGAGAGCTTGCTCAAGCAACAGATTGATAGGATTGTCTGCTCCATCGTTTTCTTTTCTTCCGCCATTGAGGGTTTCTTGGGTGTGCGAGAGAGATTGTATTCAAGAGAGACAATCTCCAGACCCAACTTGCTATAATCGGACCTCATCGGGGACATGCACTGAAAAAACAATCAAGAGAAACCTGGCTCTGATAACACTGATCCAGATTATTTTCGGCACAAAATGAGATTGGAGATATAATAAAGAAATGCACAGAGATATCACAAATATTAAATAATATAACATAAATGTATCAGAGATGCAACCATAAACATAGATATACAATAATACACGATTTCTATTAATGAAAGAAATGTATAGAGACTGTAAAAATATAGAGTGAAAGACTCGCTAGAATGGTGGAAGCTTATCTCTGAGAAGAGATGTGACGGCTAATCGCATTCGCAAGAAGATGATTACAATGAGGTTCTAAAGGAATTTTTAAAATAAGAAGGAATTTCAAAAACCCTATATATCCAAAAACCTAACCCTAGGAGATGAAGCACCAAAAGTCATGTGGGCCCCGTTTGGCTAAGTGAGTACATCAACTTCCTGGGGTCGTAACTTTTGCATACGATCTTCATTTTAGGTGAGTGATAGCTCGTTGGAAATGTATCGTCGATGAGATTAATTTTGGGGGATAAATCATGCTTTTGGATATAATTGAGAACCTTTATCTCTAAAAACATTCATTTGGGCCCTCAAAATGGCCCCGGAAGTTAAAACCTGCTAAAAATAGTAAATTGCCAAAATTGTCAGAAAACTGTTTTGAGCCATTTGGAAAAGGTGGGTGGACACCGATATCCACCTGGATCACTCCTCCTTCATTAGGAAGCAATGGTATCCATTGTGTTGAGTTCCAGGGGGAGAGGGAAAAACGTTTGTTGAATCTGCATCTTGATTAACTGCTTGTCTTACTGGAGACGTCGCGTTGCTCAGTTTGTGGAAATATGTCACGAACCTATTGAGGTTGAGGCTATTCAAAAAGTAGAGATACATGAGAGGACGATGTGTAGAGGGAATCTTTTCACTTTATTTCAACCTTGTCGACTTTCTTCTGTTGGATAGAAGCTTCTTAGGGCAAGGCTGTAGTGGTTGCAGTGTCCTTTTGTTCTCCTTTTGAACAGATTGTGAAGAAGCTGAATTTTGCAGTATAAGATACTACCTTGCGACACTTTTTATTTGGAACAGTAGTTGGAACTACCTCTGGTATTCTGTAGAGATGACCCCCCAAAGTAATAATGACACTACGGGGTCGAGACTCATAAACAACATGGTGTCTCCACATATATGGTTGGCCCAAGAGAACATCACAGACATCCAGTGGAGAAACATCAAATAATACCTCATCCTTGAAGGGTTGGATGTCGTATGACAATTGAAACTATTGGCTGACACAGAGATCTTGTCCTTGCCGAAGCCACATGATGTTGTATGGCTGCGGGTGTGGTGTTGTCGACAATCCCAACTGTTTGACAACCTCTGCTGAGATGAGGTTTTTCTGGCTTCTGCTACCAACAATAAAATGCAGCGGGGTCCCCTTCACCCACATCTGTGAATGAAAAAGGCGCTCCCCCTCTTCAAGATCTGTTGGTTTTCTAGTTGAAATGCTATGGTCATGACAATAGCAGTGGGGTTTGCATCAATGATCTGTCCTTTACCAGTATTTTCAGAATCAGATTCTGAATTAGGGTTTGGCTCCTTGTCTTTGATCTCAACCACCAATGACTGTTTTGAGTGACATTCATCGGTGTTGTGCCAGGGGATTTTGTGGAAATCACACCATTTTGTGGTGTCCTTCTTTGTCTTCCCATGACCCTTCTTTTGTTGTGTCTTGCACTGGTTTTCGGGAGAATTTTTGTTGAGGTCATCTTTGTCATACTTTGGTTGTTGCAAATTTGCATACCCAAATTCTCGTTTGTTCTGGTGCTTAAATTTCTTCTCAATTTTAACAGCATATCGATAAGCAACACCAAGTGATGAGATGTCTAGAAAATCCATTTTACTCTGGATCTATCTGTGTAGAGCCCCACGGTATTTCAGAACCAAATTCCACTCAGAGTCTTTGATACCCAGCTTGGTGCGCAAGGTATGAAAGGTATTGGTGAACTCTGGAACTTCTTGGCCCCTCTCTTGTCGCAGTGTAGTCCATCTCATGTACTGGTCCTCATAGTTGCCAACAGGGTGATACAATGCTTTTACCACATCTAAAAAAAAATCCCAAGTGGGATCGACCCCATATATTCCAAACTCCTATGTGGAACTTTTCTACCAGTAAGTTTCCCACCAATGTTTGACATGAGGGAGAGATTTAAGGAGTGCGAACATGATATTTTCTTTGTCGGAAAAATTATGAACAAAGAAATAACCTTCTAGCAGAGTTAACCATTGTTCTAGGGCTTCTGCATCTATCTGTCCTTCAAATAAAGGAATATCTAAATTAACTTGTACCTTGAGAGGAGAGGTGCCTCCAAAGTGGCCATTTGATGAAGATTCACCTGACGCTATCGGCATGCGTTGAAGGATGTGGACAAAATTCTCCATTGTTTCATCCCTCTATCACGTGAGAGCTTTCTCAAGAAACAGATTGATAGGATCGTTTGCTCCATCGTTTTTCTTTTCTTCTACCATTGAGTGTTTCTTGGGTGTGCGAGAGCGATTGTATTCAAGAGAGTGAAGCTCGAGAGCCAACTTGCTATAATCGAACCTTGTCGGGGACATGCACTGAAAAAGCGATCAAGAGCAACCTGGCTCTGATACCACTGATTTGGATTATTTTCAGCACGAAATGAGATTGAAGATATAATAATGAAATGCACAGAGATATCACAGATATTCAATAATATAACAGAAATGTATAAGAGATGCAACCATAAACACTGATATACAGTAATGCATGATTTCTATTAATGAAAGAAATGTATAGAGACTATAAAAATGCAGAGTGAAAGACTCGATAGAATGGTGTCAACTTATCTCTGAGAAGAGATGTGACGGCTACTCTCATTCGTAAGAAGATGATTAAATTGAGGCTCTAAAGGAATTTTTACAATAAGCAGGAATGATAAAAACCCAAGACATCCAAAAACCTGACCCTAGGAGATGAAGTGCCAAAAGTCATGTGGGCCCCGTTTGGGTAAGTGAGTACATCAACTTCCTGGGGTCGTAACGTTTGCATACAAACTCCGTTTTAGGTGTGTGATAGCTCGTTGGAAAGGTATCATCGAGGAGATTTATCTTGGGGGATAAATCATGCCTTTGGATATCATTAAGAACCTCTATCTCGAAAAACCTTCATTTGGGCCCTCAAAATGGCCTCGAAAGTTAAAACCTGCTAAAAATAGTAAATTGACTAAATTGACAGAAAACTGTTTTGAGCCATTTGGAAAACGTGTGTGGCCACCGATATCCACATAGATCAATCCTCCCTCCTTAGGAAACAATGGTCTCCATTGCATTGAGTTTCTAGAGGAGAGGGAAAAGCATTTGTTGAATTTGCATCTTGGTGAGCTGCTTGTCTTGTTGGAGACGTCGTGCTGCTCAGTTTGTGGAAATCTGTCACGAACCTGTTGAGGTTGAGGTTGTTCAACAAATCGAGATACATGAGAGGACGATGTGAAAAAGGAATATTTTCACTTTACTGCAGCCTTGTTGACCTACTTCTGTTGGATAGAAGGTGTTTGGGGCAAGGCTGTAGTGGTTGCAATGTCTTTTTGTTCTCCTTTTGAACAGATTTTGAAGAAGCTAAATTTTGCAGTATGAGATACTACCTTGTGGCACTTTTTAGGTGGAACAATAGTCGAAACTAACTCTGGTATTCTATAGAGATGACCCCCCAAAGTAACAATGACACTATGGGGTCGAGACTCATAAGCAGTATGGCGTCTCCACATATATGGTTGGCCCAAGAGAACATCACAAACATCTAGTGGGGAAACATCACATAATACCTCATCCTTGAAGGGTTGGATGTCATATGACAATCAACACTGTTGGTTGAAAAAGAGATCTCATCCTTGTCAAAGCCACCTGATGTTGTATGGTTGCGAGTGTGGTGTTGTCGACAATCCCAACTATTTGACGACCTCTGCTGAGATGAGGTTTTTCTAGCTTCCACTATCAACAATAAAATGTAGTGGGGTCCCCTTCACCCACATCTGTGAATGAAAAAGGCACTCCCCCTCTTCAGGATCTGTTGGTTCTTCCGGTTGAATTGTCGCAGTCACGACAATAGTAGTGGGGTCTACGTCAATGATCTGTCCTTTACCAGTATTTTCATAATCATATTCAGAATCAGGGTTCGGTTCCTTGTCTTTGATCTCGGCCACCAATGACTGTTTTGAGTGACATTCATCGATGTTGTGCCAAGGGATTTTGTGGAAATCACACCATTTTTCGGTTTCCTTCTTTGTCTTCCCGTGACCCTTCTTTTCCTGTTTCTTGGACTGGTTTTCAGGAGACATTTTGTTAGGGCCATCTTTGTCATACTTTGGTTGTTGCGGATTTGCACACCAGAATTCCTCTTTGTTTTGGTGCTTAAATTTCTTCTCAATTTTAACAACATAACGATAAGCAACACCGAGTGATACGATGTCCAGAAAATCCATTTCAGTTTGTATGTATCTGTGTAGATCCCCACAGTATTTTAGAACCAAATTTCGCTTGGAGTCTTTGATACCCAGCTTGGTGCACAAGGTATGGAAGGTATTAGTGAACTCTGGAACTTCTTGGCCCCTCTCTTGCCACAGTGTGGTCCATCTCATGTACCGGTTCTCATAGTTGCCAACAAGGTAATACTGTTCTTTTACCGCATCCACAAAAAAATATCAAGTGGGATCGACCCCATATATTCCAGACTCCTCTATGGAACTTTGCTCCCAGTAAGTTTCCCACCAATGTTTGACATGAGGGATATCTTTAAGGAGTACGAAGGTGATCTTTTCTTTGTCGGAAAAATTGTGAACCAAGAAATAACCTTCTAGCAGAGTTAACCATTTTTCTAGGGCTCCTGCATCTATCTGTCCTTCAAATACAGGAATATGAAAATTAACTTGTACCTTGAAAGGCGAGGTGCCTCCAAAGTGACCTATTGATGAATATGTGCTTTATTCTATTGGAAAGCATTGAAGGATGTGGGAAAAATTCTCCATCATTTTGTCCCTCTGTCGCGTGAGAACTTGCTCAAGCAACAGATTTATAGGATCGTCTGCTCCATCGTTTTTCTTTTCTTCCACCATTGAGAGTTTCTTGGGTGTGCGAGAACGATTGTATTCAATAGACACAAGCTTGACACTCAAATTTATATAATCGGACCTCTTCGGGGACATGCACTGAAAAAACGATCAAGAGAAACCTGGATCTGATACCACTGATCCGGATTATTTTCGGCACGAAATGAGATCGGAGATATAATAAAGAAATGCATAGAGATATCGCAGATATTCAATAATATAATAGAAATGTATCAGAGATGCAACCATAAGCATAGATATACAGTAATACACAATTTTTATTAATGAAATAAATGTACAAAGACTGTAAAAATACAGAGTGAAAGACTCGCTAGAATGGTGGCATCTTATCTCTGAGAAGAGATGTGACGACTACTCACATTCGCAAGAAGATGATTACAATGAGGCTCTAAAGGCCTTTTTACAATAAGTAGGAATGTTCAAAACCTTAGACATCCAAAAACCTAACGCTAGGAGATGAAGCGCCAATAGTAATGTGGGCCCCATTTGGGTAAGTGAGTACATCAACTTCCCGGGGTCGTAACATTTGCATACGATCTATGTTTTAGGTGTGTGATAGCTTGTTGGAAAGGTATCATCAAGGAGATTCATTTTGGGGGCTCAATAATTCCTTCGGCTATTATTGAGAACCTCAATCTTGAAAAACCTTCATTTGGGCACTCAAAATGGCCCTAGAAGTTAAAACCTGCTAAAAATAGTAAATTGCCAAAAAACTGTTTGAGCCATTTGGAAAAGGTGGATGGCCACCAATATCCACCTGGATCAATCCTCCCTCCTTAGGAAGAAATGTTCTCCATTGCGTTGAGTTCCTGGGGGAGAGGGAAAAGCGTTTGTTGAATCTGCATCTTGGTGAGCTACTTGTCTTGGTGGAGACATCGTGCTGCTAAGTTTGTGGAAATCTGTCATGAACCTGTTAAGGTTGAGGCTATTCAACAAGTCAAGATATATGAGAGGACTATGTGCAGAAGGAATCTTTGCACTTTACTGCAGCCTTGTCGACCTGCTTCTGTTGTATAGAAGGTGCTTGGGGAAAGGTTGTAGTGGTTGTAGTGTCCTTTTGTTCTCCTTTTGAACAGATAGTGAAGAAGTTGAATTTTGCAGTATGAGATACTACCTTGCAACACTTTTTAGGTGGAACAGTAGTCGGAACTACCTCTTGTATTCTATAGAAATGACCCCCCAAAGTAACAATGACACTACGGGGTCGAGACTCATAAACAACATGGCATCTCCACATATATGGTTGGCCCAAGAGATCATAGACATCCAGTGGGGCAACATCACATAATACCTCATCCTTGAAGGGTTGGATGCCGTATGACAATCGACACTGTTAGCTGACACAGAGATTTCATCCTTGCCGAAGCCACCCGATGTTGTATGGCTATGGGTGTGGTGTTGTCCACAATCCCAATTATTTGACGACCTCTGCTGAGATGAGGTTTTTCTAGCTTCCGCTATCAACAATAAAATGCAGCTGGGTCCCCTTCACCCACATCTGTGAATGAAAAAGGCACTCCCCCACTTCAGGATCTGTTGGTTCTTCTGGTTGAATTGTTGCAGTCACAACAATAGAGTGGGGTCTGCATCAATGATCTGTCCTTTCCCAGTATTTTTAGAATCAAATTATGTATCAGGGTTCGGCTCCTTGTCTTTGATTTCCGCCACCAATGACTATTTTGAGCGACATTCATCGGTTTTGTGCCAGGGGATTTTGTGGAAATCACACCATTTTTCGGTGTCCTTCTTTGTCTTCCCGTGACCCTTCTTTTCTTGTGTCTTGGACTAGTTTTCGGGAGACTTTTTGTTAGGGCTGTCTTTTTCATACTTTGGTTGTTGCGGATTTGATGACCCGAATTCCCGTTTGTTCTGGTGCTTAAATTTCTGCTCAATTTTAACAGCATATCGATAAACATCACTGAGTGATGAGATGTCCAGATAAACAACATATCCATTTTACTCTGGATGTATCTGTGGAGAGCCCCACGATATTTCAGAACCAAATGTCGCTCAGAGTCTTTGATACCTAGCTTGGTGCGTAAGGTATTGTTGAACTCCGAAATTGCTTAGCCCCTCTCTTGTCGCAGTGTGGTCCATCTCATGTACCGGTCCTCATAGTTGCCAATAGGGTAATATTGTTCTTTTACTGCATCCACAAAAAAATCCCAAGTGGGATCGACCCCATATATTCCAGACCCCTCTGTGGAAATTTTCTCCCAGTAAGTTTCCCACCAATGTTTGACATGAGGAAGAGATTTAAGGAGTGTGAATGTGATCTTTTCTTTGTCAGAAAAATTGTGAACCGAGAAATAACCTTCTAGCAGAGTTAACCATTTTTCTATGGCTTCTGCATCTATCTGTCCTTCAAATACAGGAATATCAAAATTAACTTGTTCCTTGAAAGGTGAGGTGCCTCCAAAGTGGCCACTTGATGAATATGTGCCTGATGCTATCGGTAGGCATTGAAGGATGTGGGAAAAATTCTCCATCATTTCATCCCTCTGTCGCATGAGAGCTTGCTCAAGCAACAGATTGATAGGATCGTTTGCTCCGTCGTTTTTCTTTTCTTCTGCTATTGAGGGTTTCTTGGGTGTGTGAGAGTGATTGTCTTCAAGAGAGGCAAGCTCCAGACCCAACTTTCTATAATCAGACCTCATTGGGGACATGCACTAAAAAAATGATCAAGAGCAACCTGGCTCTGATACCACTGATCCGGATTATTTTAGACATGAAATGAGATCAGAGATATAATAAATAAATGCACAGAGATATCGTCGATATTCAATAATATAGCATAAATGTATCAGAGATGAAACCATAAACACAGATATACAGTAATACATGATTTCTATTAATGAAATAAATGTACAGAGACTGTAAAAATACAGAGTGAAAGACTCACTAGAATGGTGACAACTTATCTCTAAGAAGAGATGTGATGGCTACTCGCATTCGTAAGAAGATGATTACAATGAGGCTCTAAAGGCATTTTTACAATAAGCAGGAATTCCAAAAACCCTAGACATCCAAAAAACTAACCCTAGGAGATGAAGCACCAAAATTCATGTGGGCCCCGTTTGGGTAAGTGAGTACATCAACTTCCCGGGGTCGTAACTTTTGCTACAATCTCCATTTTAGGCGTGTGATAGCTCGTTGGAAAGGTATCGTCGAGGAGATTCATTTTTGGGGCTCAATCATGCCTTTGGATATCATTTATAACCTTTATCTCTAAAAGTCTTCATTTGGGCCCTCAAAATGGCCCCAGAAGTTAAAACCTGCTAAAAATAGTAAATTGCCAAAATTGCCAAAAAACTATTTTGAGCCATTTGGAAAAGGTGGGTGGCCACCGATATCCACTTAGATCATGTGAGCTATTCCTATCACAACAAACATTCCTAAACTCCCCAACATGAGATATTCTAATCCAACCTCTGTTGGAGCCCTAGAGGGAAGTGGGATGGCTTGATGAACTAAGTGTAGTGAAGGGGGATCCCATTCCTTGGGTTGTGTAGGTTGAAGGGAAGAGAACTTCTGGATTGAGATAGTTGTAGGAAGAATTAGTTGGTTGTGGGTTGTGTTGAGTTGTAAGTAGATAATAGAGAGACACCCCTTTTCTTATGGATTTTTAGCTCCAACTCGGAGGTGATTTAATATTGATATTTGGAGAAAATAATATATGGTTGGGTGGAACATTCATCCCCTATAGTCAGTTGCACATTTGGTTTAAAAATATAAGTGTTTTATGTCTATCGCCCTACCTAAACTCCAAATTCACCTTGTCGGCTGCTAGACTCGATCAAAATAAGGTCACCCCAACTATGTTCATAGATTCACCTCAAGACAACACAATCCCTACAATGTGAAGTGACTTGGATCCTAAAGGGAGCTCACCCATCCTTGTATGAATTTTCCTCGTAAATTTTGTATTGATATTTATATTTTCACCCTTGTTCATTTCCTTCCTTGGTTTTGTTCCCCTTTGTTCTTATATGGAATCCAAACGTCACCTTCATGGACTGTCACATCCTTTTGGGTGTGTCGTGCCCCTTCACAGACCAACGTGCCCAAATGAACTTATGTGACCCTTCACGGATTGACACACCCATGAAACCATATGCTCGTCAACCTTCGTGTCCCTTAGCATTGGCGCGCCCCAACCTTGGGTGCACTCCTCATGTCAATGCACCACAACCTCTTTGGTGCACCCCTGCCTTGAGCACACCTTTCCAAGTTGACTCATACTCTAACCCAACATGCCCCTTCTCTTGTTCACTTTCATCCCATGCTTTGCCTCGTGGTTGGGCAAGCCCCTTGGTGTGTCCGTGCACCAAAGGCACCCACTCTCCCAACTAGTATGACCCTTGGATGTCAGAGCAACCCCAAATTCTATCTCCTTGAGGACTTGGGCGAGGGTGTTCGTACCCTTCTAGTCAAGGACCTTACAATAATAAATATAGCATGGTATATCAATTAATCAATTTTTAAACATTGTTTTAAGGTGGTATTTACTTACAAAATTAGCAATTTTTTAGTTTATTGAAAATATTCCAATTCATTTTACAATATTAACTTAGAGTGGGATGTCCTGACTTGCCATTGTTTTCTCTCACAATTGGCATTTTTTACTAGTAATATTACCAAACATGTTGATTTAATTAACATATTGTATACAAGATCATAAGAAATATAACATAGTATCTATCAATTAATCAATTTTTAAACATTGGTTTATGGTGATATTTACCTACAATTAGTTTCTCAATTTCTATAAATAGTGTCTAATGACTTCCATAAAAGCATACATGTGTTTCTATGCTAACATTCAGCACCAAAGTGAGATCGGAAGATAAAAATAGTAAATTGCCAAAATTGCCAAAAAACTATTTTGAGCCATTTGGAAAACGTGGGTGGCCACCGATATCCACTTAGATCATGTGAGCTATTCCTATCACAACAAACATTCCTAAAGTCCCCAACATGAGATATTCTAATCCAACCTCTGTTGGAGCCCTAGAGGGAAGTGGGATGGCTTGATGAACTAAGTGTAGTGAAGGGGGATCCCATTCCTTGGGTTGTGTAGGTTGAAGGGAAGAGAACTTATAGATTGGGATAGTTGTAGGAATAATTAGTTGGTTGTGGGTTGTGTTGGGTTGTAAGTAGATAATAGAGAGACACCCCTTTTCTTGTGGATTTTTAGCTCCAACTCGGAGGTGATTTAATATTGATATTTGGAGAAAATAATATATGGTTGGGTGGAACATCCATCCCCTATAGTCAGTTGCACATTTGGTTTAAAAATATAAGTGTTTTATGTCTATCGCCCTACCTAAACTCCAAATTCACCTTGTCGGCTGCTAGACTCGATCAAAATAAGGTCACCCCAACTATGTTCATAGATTCACCTCAAGACAACACAATCCCTACAATGTGAAGTGACTTGGATCCTAAAGGGAGCTCGCCCATCCTTGTCTGAATTTTCCTCATAAATTTTGTGTTGATATTTCTCTTTTCACCCTTGTTCATTTCCTTCCTTGGTTGTGTTCCCCTTTGTTCTTATATGGAATCCAAACGTCACCTTCATGGACTGTCACATCCTTTTGGGTGTGTTGTGCCCCTTCACAGACCAACGTGCCCAAACGAACTGATGTGACCCTTCACGGATCGACACACCCATGAAACCATATGCTCGTCAACCTTCGTGTCCCTTAGCATTGGCGTGCCCCAACCTTGGGTTCACTCCTCATGTCAATGCACCACAACTCTTTGGTGCACCCCTGCCTTGAGCACACCTTTCCAAGTTGACTCATACTCTAACCCAACATGCCCCTTCTCTTGTTCACTTTCATCCCATTCTTTGCCTCATGGTTGGGCAAGCCCCTTGGTGTGTTCGTGCACCAAAGGCACCCATGCTCCCAACTAGTATGACCCTTGGATGTCAGAGCAACCCCAAATTCTATCTCCTTGAGGACTTGGGTGAGGGTGTCCGTACCCTTCTAGTCAAGGACCTTACAATAATAAATATAGCATGGTATATCAATTAATCAATTTTTAAACATTGTTTTAAGGTGGTATTTACTTACAAAATTAGCAATTTTTTAGTTTATTGAAAATATTCCAATTCATTTTACAATATTAACTTAGAGTGGGATGTCCTGACTTGCCATTGTTTTCTCTCACAATTGGCATTTTTTACTAGTAATATTACCAAACATGTTGATTTAATTAACATATTGTATACAAGATCATAAGAAATATAACATAGTATCTATCAATTAATCAATTTTTAAACATTGGTTTATGGTGATATTTACCTACAATTAGTTTCTCAATTTCTATAAATAGTGTCTAATGACTTCCATAAAAGCATACATGTGTTTCTATGCTAACATTCAGCACCAAAGACCCAAAAAAAAATACCATCAACTTATTGGTAGTTTGTTTCATTGCATTTCTCTTTTCCACAAAGAAGCATAAGGCATAGATTAGAACAATATAACAAAAAAAAGCGTTGCAGAGAAACTTAGACCCTGCTCGACAATAGTATGGTAAACGACAGTAGTATGACAAACAATGATGATTTAAAGTTATAATAATATTAAATTTTGTAATTTGTGATAAGTTTCAAAACAATGGTGTAGGAATTTGGCTGTGTGGAGAACGGTTTCCTCCTAATTGGGCTCTATAATGCTCTCTAACAATGGTCTACATCCACCATTGTTGCATCTTCTTGTGGTGCCATAATCGTTTTTAGCCACCTTAGACTAAAGTTGAAGCAACAATGATTTCTCCTTCATAGAACGATTAGAAAGAAAGGCTTCCAGATCTCATTTCGAGATTACCATCTTAACCCTCATAATATTGTGGCCATCTTGCACAGACTTAACTGAAAAAGGGGGAGTACTCTCTCACCTTTTTTTGCTAATTATTCCCTTGCAGCTGCCATGATTGACGCATTTGTCTTGTGATAAAATGACGTATTTGGAAAGAGAGGTGAATTAGGAATAAGTAGTAGCGAATATAACTGCATGGGAACCAACTTCTAATCCGACGAAAGAGAGAGGCATGTTGCATCCTTGTAATGAACAACCAAATGTTGTGGGTAGGAAGCCATGAGATCTATGGCGAGAAGGCATGTCGTGTACTCCATTATCTTTCCGTTCATTCTCCCCACCATTATAAATTCATTATGACCCATTAAATCTGCAGATATCCTTCTGGATCCATGAGATGGAATACAATTAACCATTAATGAATGCTAACGCTAGTTGATTTATTATACAATGAGATTGAACACTAATGTTTCTTGATTTCTTATACAATGAGATTTTGCTGAGAAAATTCCTTCGCAGGGTTGCCAACGAAATCTATAATAATCTATGGCTTCTGATGTATAGCAAAAGCGATAGAATAGGCTAGCTAGAGAATGAGATTTGTAATGGAGAGGATGAGAATGTGTGACAGAGATGTTGAACCCAACGATAATGATACGTAAGGTTGGTGGGTACCTTGTTTATTTCTAGCTCCTCAATGTCTGACATTTCATGTGCATCTGGTAAGTCTCTAAGTTTCTCATCACCGTCACACGTCCTTCATGTCGACAACTGTCACAAACTTTCATTCCAACCATTTGGGGTTGTAATCAGTGGTTGGATTTAATTGTTATGTATGATAATTTTAAAATCTACAGGTCATCACCGATGTCTATTTAATTCTTATAACAATTAAATTTACATACAAGTTGAAAATGATGTCTATTTAATTCTTATAACAATTAAATTTACATACAAGTTGAAAATTGAAAATTTAGCGACAATGTGGAAAGGTGATGAGGCGGCTAACGATAGTGCACGTGTGGTGAGCTCCTTGAAATTTGTTATAAATTTAGTTTTCAGGTAAATGCAATTTTCAAGAATTTATCTTGAAAAGATATTTAATACACACAAATTGAAGATTTTTTATTTATTCTCTACCTCTCATACCCTACCAAAGGCTCACAAAATCAAAGGTTTACCCTCTAAAAACATCACAAACAAAACTATATTTTTACAAAACAAGGAATGATGGGTTGTAACAGGAATACCAAGATCTACTTGATATATGTTGCAGTCTATAATATTTGGGCTTTCAGGATGCCCTATAATCTATCCCTCTTTTGCTTAATTCCTTTAAGTCGATCGAAAACATGACCATTATGATGACATAAACCGATCCTATATTACTTTGATTGATTTGCAATCATATTGAATGCAGAGTGGCCCTAAATGATAGATAAATTCAAAATAGACTCTGATTTAAGAACATCATAGTTTCCAAGAAGCCTACGTGAGCGAAACTAATTAAACTCAAAATAGACTCTGATTTAAGAACATCAGAATTGCCAAGAATCCTAAATGGGTGAAAGCAATTGAATTTATCTATGTGAAATTTGAATATCACCATATGGAATGAATTCTAAGTGGATTGTTCAATATCATAAGAAACCAACCCATATTTCTCATGTACAAAATTTTCACGAAGACAGATTAAAAACTAACCAGACTCAAGACTAACTACCCATAAATAAGGGTTCTTAACCAAATTTCACTAAAATGGGATTGATACCATCTACCCATAAATATGGGATCTTAACCAAATTTCACTAAAATGGACTTGAGACCAACTACCTCTTGATATAGGTTGCCTTCATACCTTCTACTTTGGGTCACTTCAATTCCCATCTCTATTATTTATGAGCATAAGCATGATTGTATTGTTTGTAGTGTAATTTTATCACTTCTATCATAAGCATGACTACCTTTTTTGGTATTGTAATTTTCTCACTTTTATCATTTTAAAGTTGCAACCATGCTTGTGCTAATAAATGTGGTAACATGGTAACAAACAGTGACAGAGTTTGAAATTTAAATTTAAGAATTTCGTTTTCACATAAATGAATCATATATTTACTTTGATTGCAAAGTGGCCCTGAATGACAAATAAATGAATGGAAGACTTTCTGATTTTAATAACCTCATAGTTGTCAGGAAGCCAAAATGATCCGAAAATATCTTTTAAATGACAATGGTTGAGTTATTAAGAATGTGTTAATTAACCAATTAGGAAGCTAAATGAAAGAGGAAGAAAGATGGAAGAAACATCACAGCCATATACACATATATAGATCTTAAAGTAAGCATAAACAACAACAAACCATAAACACCAATGTGATAACGGAGTTCAACAATCTCGCCTATGTCTTTGGGCCTTATTTTAGTGGGCTTTGCTTATTTATGTTTGAATCTTTAAATGTACATAATTAAAGTGCCAATGGATTAAAACAATGAGTTGGTCGTGTTCTACCAGATCTCATGAACCCATCAAAATTGACGCCACCCAAATCAGATGAACGAAGCTCCCAGAAATGACCCACAAAGGTGCACTCCTCAATAGCTTCCCTGCATGAAAATGGATTTGGCTCAACAATCTGGTAGCATAAACCTGTTTTGAACCTCCTCCATGGCCTCAAGAAGGCCTGTTTTATATAGATATAAAGTTGGTAAACATCTCCCAACTTCCCTCCAAGATCCGACCTCAAAAAGGGCCCAATATCTCCTAATAATGACCAAAATATCCAAAAACAGGTCTATAAATCATTAAAAATATTTTAATAAAGTTTAATAACCATTTTTGAAGAAATATTGGG
>CBVK0104036551.1:0-10266 GCA_900067695.1 Picea abies
AAGTTTGTAAAGGTATGTTGGAGATCTGGAAAAGAAGGGCACTTCAAGAAGTAATGTGGATCCAAAAACATTGAGAGAGAGTAGGGATCTAAAGGTGCTCCCTCTATAGAAGAAAAGACCTCCAAGGAAGAAAGAGGGGATGTGTACTTGGCTTCTTCAAGAACACATGTAGATCATGAGGCATGGATGGTTGACTTAAGTGCATCCTTTCATATGACTCCCCACAGGGAGTGGTTCTGTGAATATGAAAAGTATGATGGAGGTAATGTTTTCCTAGGTGATGAATCGATAACCAAAATCATAGGAGAAGGAAGAGTCAAGTTGAATCTCATAGATGGAAGGATTATAACACTTCCTAGTGTTTTGCACATCCCAGGATTGGCCATAAATTTGATTTATGTAAGAAAATGGACGATGCATGGGTAAAAACAATATTTGCAAAAGAAACCTGCAGGATGGTTTGAGGAGCAATGGTGTTTTTGAAGGGAGTTTGGATTGGAACTCTGTATAAGATACAAGGAAACATTATTAGTGATGGGTGTAATAGTTCCATTATTCCTGATATTGGAGCTAAAGAAGAAAAAAATCCTACAATCTTTGGAGAAAAGGTTATGTTGTGGCATCAAAGACTCGAGCATATCGGAGAAAAGAGTTTTTGATTACTACACGGTAAAGGTATGGTTGAAGGTATGTCTAAATGCTCTCTAGATTTTGAAATCTATGAACATTGAGTATATGGGAAGCATAATCGAGTAAGATTCCCCTCTAGTGCAACAAGGACAGAAGGAATTTTACAGCTAGTGCATAGTGATGTGTTTGGAAATGTGTTGGTTCCATCATTGGAAAAATCTGTGTACTATGTCTCATTTATAGATGAATTCTTGAGGAATACTTGGATATATTTCCTCGGGAAGAAATATGAATTATTTGACAAGTTTAAATAGTTTAAGGCTCTTGTTGAGAATCAAACAGAGAAAATAATTAAGGTGTTAAGGATGGATAATGGTGGAGAGTTCTATGGGAATGAATTTGAAGAATTATGTAAGAAATGCGACATAGAAAGGCATAAGACTACTCCTTATACACCTCAATAGAATTGAGTTGCAGAAAGGATGAACAGGATGCTGATGAAAAAATCAAGGTGCATGCTTAGTGGTGTGGGTTAGCGTGAGAATTATGGGCAGAGGCAATGGGTACTACATGTTACCTGGTCAATCGATCACCCTCATCAACACTGGATGACAAGACTCCACAAGAGGTGTGGACTGGTAAGAAAACCTCTCTCTCACATCTAAAGGTATTTGGATGTGAGGCCTATGTTCATGTTCCAAAGAAAAACATGAATAAGCTAGATAAGAAGGCTAAAAAGTGTATCGTTATTGGGTATAAATATGGTATCAAAGGTTATAATCTTTGGAATCTAGAAACTAAGAAGGTTTCATATAGTCGAGATGTGGTATTTAGAGAAATGAAAGATGTTGTCAGAAACGAAGTTCTACCAAGTAATGAAGAACCAGAGAAGAAATATTTTGAGTTAAAGGATGATGAATCAGACTCTACAGAAGAACAAGAATAATAAGAACAAGATCCTCATACTCTAGAATTGAGGTGATCAGTTCAAGAAAAAAGGCTACCAGAAAGGTATACTCCACCTACTTTATGTTCAAATTTTTCTTTGTCTATTATTGATGATGATCCTATAAATGTTAGGGAGGCAATGGATTCAAAGGATGGAAAACTCTGGAAAAAGTCCATGGATGAAGAAATGGAAGCCTTAGATAAGATTGAGGCTTGGAATCTAGTGGAGTTTCCGACTGGAAGGAATCCCATTGGAAAAAAATGGGTATTTAAAAAGAAGTTAAATATATTCCAAGGAAATTTCTCCATCCTGGAAATTAAAATATAATTATAATATCTCCCTTCTTGTGGGTAAATGAGTAGAATTGTATTTCCTTATAACTTTGCTTTACTACTATTTCTAAATTTAAATTCCACAGTAAATTCGATGTTTCTACCAGGATTTACTGCCCACCATAATTTAAGGGGATTATTTCCAAATTTAGGAGATTTAACACAATTTAAACATAAATGTTTATTTATGCCCCAAATAGAATTTTGAGAAATTTTTTATTTTAATTCATTTAGACCAATTTCATGTTTATTTCCTAATTATTTTTCCTCAATAATTATTTACAAGGACTTTTAAATTTTTCCCATATTTGGGATTATTTTCTAAAGCCACACATATATGATATCCTCTAACTTTTTTGGTATGGGATTTGAGGAAATACTAAAATGGAACACTATTACGCAGAAAAATCACTCGTTCTTCTTTCAAAGGTGTTATAGATACTTTTAACTGTTCAGTCATAAATGCCCAAGCATGCATTAAATTGTACAACACAGTCAACCACAACATCCATTCCCAAGGATATTATTTTAACACATAGATAGTCAAGAGATAAGACATTAAATCAAAAGAGCTTCAGTTAAAACATTCTCTTTATTTTGCTTAAATTTCTTAAGTCACTTTTTTAAGAAATTAAACATACACCATTCTAAAACGTAGTATAAAATTTCTCTGATATAAACACTACAAATATTTAACCAAATATACTTATCTAGAAACCATATAGTGATGCAACTACTTAAATGGGTGCCATTTTCCACCCAACCATAGGCACAACAACTACTGGAAGGATTTACCACTGGCAACCCCCTAGCTAGATCATGATGCTCTGAGAGAGATTCTTCCTTCTGCTCAACAATAGCCAGGGATGAAAGCCACTCTCCTCCTCCCACATGAACTTGACATATAGATTCTTTCTCCACCAAGCAAGGGGGTCTGCAATGAGTGATTCCTCAGTCACTCATATTCTTTGCAACCCAATTTATCTGTTGGATTACCGAGAGGGGAGATGAATCAATAATAGAGCAATTCAATCCTTTTTAACCACAATATGCAAACGTTATATCAATGTAGTATTATCATACAATATTTTAATAGTAAATAAACAATGAACAAATGAGCAATCATACACATACACAATACACTAGTGTTTTTACGTGGAAACCCAAAGTGGGAAAAAACTACAGAATGTTTTTTCTTATATGTCTTTAATAATTACATTCATTGGAAGCACCAACTTCCTTTGTTTTCCAGTTGTTTTGGATGCTACGAGATCCTATATGTATATTGTATTGTAAATAATGTATGATGAGATTAATAATAGAAGATGTTGGTTTTCTCGGTTTGGGTTTCCAGGGGAAAAGTATCTGTGTAATGTGTGTTTATTTTAGCTTTTCTATTCTTTTATTGAAAATATGTTTGCAGTAAATAATTGTACAAGGTTAAAATGTACAAAGTGTACAATAAATTCAAGAAAGGAAAAACCCTAATTACTCAAGTAGTTAGAAAAATTGTTTTTTAAAGAGAAGAAGGCCTTCATCAATGATTCCATAATTAGAATTATCAGAGGGGCAGGGGAAGAAGATAAGAAGAAGAAGAAGAATGTACAACCATGAATATACAACCAAGCTTCTGATTAACAAAAAGAGATCTCCATCTTCTCCACTCTTTCTCTTCTTCTACACCATTTCTCATAGCCTTATGCTTGAATCTNNNNCACTCTTTCTCTTCTTCTACACCATTTCTCATAGCCTTATGCTTGAATCTCTTAATTAGGCACAAGGCTGAGTTCTTGAGTGTTCTTCTTGTATTCTTCAAAAGAATTTTCTTATATGATCATCGAGTATTTACAACCATATACATGATTGTCAAAGATTTTGTAATGAAGAAAATATTTCATGAATAAAATTCCATAAAGAATTACTTTGGGGTTGATTTCGATTGTATCTTGTAACTTTGAGTCTTAAGTATGAGATATTTGAAATCGATCTATCAATTTCTCTCTTTGATCTTAATAGTAATACTCTTTTAAAATTCTTTGAGGTGATCAAATTATTCTCTCCTATTTCTTATGAAGAAGATATGGATGTATTTATATGTGACTAAGAATATTGTGTATGTGATGCTAATCACAAAGAAATTATGATGTTGAAGCCCTCCCTCAATATTTTCTATTGTAAAAAGACAATTTGCTACACATAAAGATCAGATTAGGTTATTGAAGAACTAGTTTATTGAATAAATTTAAGCAATAAATATCTAGGGTTTTCTACCTAAGCATTCCCCTAATCCAATATATTCAAGATATATCTTTTAGCCAAAGAGGAGTACCATCTATGTAAAAACGCAGGGGGATTCATATTCTCGTGAGGCTTTTGTTTCGGTCTGTGACAAATTCAAACGTTAACAAGAACTTGATCACTGTGTCAATAGAACTTACTATAACACACACTCCTTGAGTGTCCCTTCTCATTAAAAGCATTGCTCCATTGGTAAGTACTCAATCATTTTTCATTACCATGTTTTTACACCTTCAAATGTGCCTCCTTACCACTACATAGGCATCATCATGAAATTTATACAGCCTCAATTTTCATTTGTGGTATACACCTCTATCATCTTAAACTCTTTTTCAAAGATAATATTGCTTTAGAAATCTTCCACATATGACAATTGCATTGCTCACTCAAGCCCATATGTTTCGTTCTAGCAACTTCTTGAAAAAAATAGATGCATCTTTTGAAAACTTAAACCTGATATGAAATTTCCCTCTGGATTACCTTTACAACAACTATGCTCATGCCTCAATTTCAGTTTTGAATTGAAAGTTATGACTCTTTGAATTTTCCATTTCTCCCTAATTTGTGTACTTTTCTCACCAGTGCAATCTAGCTAAGAGGCCAACTTCTGCCACATGGAGAAGAAAACATATGGAGAACCAAGAAAACTTTTGTATCATGTGTACATAATATTTATGAATATGAATACACAACAAATTCCATATTAGCGATATGATGCTCCTATCATTTTTTTCATCAATCTAGAATTTCCAATTTTACTCTTTTTGCATTTTTTCCAAACTTGAATTTTTAGCAAAAACTGTTATTTCCCAAGCAATGAAAAACTGAGAAATATTCAAAAATACAAAGTTGTCTAGATTTTTGAGAAGGTAAAATGTTGAGTAAATATTTTTTTTCTAGATTTGTGATATGGGGTCCCTTTTTCTTCTTTGAAAATCCCCAAAATACCCCAAAAGTCTCTTGGAATAGTGGATTTTGGCCCATTTTTGCATTTTCATTGCAAACCCCTTAGAATCTAGCCAAATTTCCTGCTAGATTTCTTCATGTTTGTTCCCTTGATTTACTATAAAAATCTCATCAACAACAGGGCCTCTATCAAGGAGTACCACCCTTTTCTTAAAAGAACCGTAATTTGTGATTTCTATAAATCTAGTGTAGAATTAACTAGTGACCCTCACTAGTAATTTTATGATCCTCCTCACTTTGGACCTAGCCTTGAAATTTCACCCACTTCTGATATTTTCTGCTCTTGTTATGGAAAAAACAAAATTTTGGCTCAAAACCTTTTTTTCATAAATATGCCATCATATTGCTAATTTGGCATGGAACGTAGTTGTTGATGTGATGTTAGTATCCACCTATCCACCCCTGACATGGCCATGTCATAGATCCTACCTCCTCAGCCTACCATGTCATCCTATGAGGCCCCCCTTAGCTTTTTTCCATTTAATATTTTATTTTATTTTAATTTGGGCCCCATCTATACCTAATTGTCCTGACACCTTCCACCTAGCACACTATCAAATTTTTATGTGACTAACAGGGTCCTATATTGATGCCCTCCTACTAGTGTTCATGTTCTTTCTAGTAGATCTTATATCTATGATTGAGATTGATTACAAGTTAACAACATGTGCCCAAGTCAATTTTATCCATGGTCCCATCACCGCTTACCACCATGGTTTCACATGGAGGAAATGCATTTTCCCCGTGATGATTATAGACGCACGAGGCACTGATGCAAAACCACTGTGTTTGGGCTTGTAAACCACCTTGAAGGATGTGTATTCCTACCACTATGGACCTTTCCACCTTTGCACCCCAACCCCAACTAGTAGTGTTGTCACACCTCCATGTCAACCTGTTAGTCCATGTCACTGGTACATGTCCATGTCATCATTATGACATTTTTCTCAAAGATTTTTCCTGCATAGGCCACCATGAAATTCTCTATTCTTTCTCCATTTGAATGAATTTGACCTTTGAACCTGCCAATTTAATATTTTTGTGCCAATCATCCACTAGATTTTGTCTAGAATTGGGGATTTTTCTCCCAATTTGAAATTTCCCCAAATTTTTCAGGCAAGTTGAACTCTATAATGTAAATTCATAGGAATTTTATGGAATTCATGCCTTTATAGGACTGGACAAAAATTCCATTTTAAATAATTCAAGCACCATTCAAAAATTGCTACATTCAAATCATTTCCCCAATTATCCTCCTTAAGAAATTTTGTCAAATACTTTATCTACAACCCGTAAATTGTATTTTTTTCCAATTTTAGGATTCCCCCCCAATTATCCTCTATAACACTTCCATACTAGCATACTATTTCTATCTTCATGCCATTTTGGCAATTCCAAGATCATGAAATTTTCAATTACAACCTTTACACATTTTTTCCACTCAAACAATTATCAAACATATAATATGCAGAATATAGTTTCTTCATGTCGATACTAGTTTTTGGTCCATATAGACCAAGTTCTGTAACTATGGCTCTGATACCACTTTGTAATGTACCCAAATTCCCTTGTACACTGGTGGGTGTTACAAACAAATATTACCAATGGGATAGCAAGTTCTCCCTAGGATCTGTCTACTGCTCCTAGAAAGATAGTAGGTTTAGACTCCTATGGCTTTCCTAGACACAAGAAAATAGATTCGTAACTATTCTAGGTAGTGGTAGAGTATCATACCTTGTTTCTAAAGGCTATCCTTGTATGTCTTGATTGTTGTAGTCCTAAAGTTCTAGATCCATCTCCTACAACCTACCCCCTACACACAAAAGACAAAACAATACCATTCTACTTCTTTTCCCAACATTAGAATCGTAGATCTAGTTTGTGTCTACTATGATCAATAAGGAAACAAATTAGATCTAAACATTTGCAATTGAAATACAAACATTTAGAAGGGAAAACCAATGATCTATTAAGAAATGTATAAGAAACACATAAATACAAATTTACCTTAAAATGTTGATGCATTCATCCTTGCCCCTTGCTCCTTGCTCCTCCTCATCTATCACAAGCTAGGCAACCTGACTGCAATTGATCCAAAATGGAAAAGATCCTATGAATTTTGGCAGCATATCTCTGTGAATGAATCTTTCTCCTCTTTCTCAATATAGACATTTTATAGATTCTTGAAATATTTTTTGGAGAACTTCTAGATCTTCTAGAAACTAATGGAAACTAGATTGTCGTGAATTTCAAGGCTCATGCCATGAAGAACCAACTCATACATCATTTACCTCCTCGAAAAACATTGAATCTAGAAGGTTATAGGGGAGGTCATACTTTGGACACTACCAACTAGTGATAGGTCATGGGTTGTCATATGTGCGACTAGAGACCTACCACTCTATTATGGAAAAATTGTAACATCCCCATTTTCAAACCCCACACTAGTGATGTATATTGTAAATGTAATGTATGGCCAAGGGATAAATGATATAATATGTAAAATATGTAAATTGAATATAATAAATAAAATGTATTTCCAATTGCAGATGGACATGGACAGATATTTGGGGGCTAAGTTTCCACAAGAGAGGGAAGGGGTCCAAGGGGGAGATTTTACCCATATATATTAAACCAAAACACATTTCTTTCTAAATTATCTTTACTATGGACCTTCTATTATCTATTGAGTGTTCTAGAGCCCAATCGTTGAATTCATGTAAGAGGGTGGGTGTGAGAAGTCACATCCCATAGTTATTGAGAGAATGGGGGTTGAGTACAATCATATCGGGGAAGAGTGTAAGTAAAAAAAGCAACAGAAATAGGGGAAATTCGTATGGGTAGGAGACCATAATTATTCATTCATGTTTTTTCATGGAGAGCAATTTTTACATGGAGTTTTATAAATAGCAAAGATGTTTCGAGTGTTGAAGCTTGAATGAAGCTATTGTGGACAAGTTTGGTATATGTTTGGAGCTATAATCTTGTGGGAAGAGAGGCTATGAGTTGGCGATAAGTGTTTTCATTTGTTGTGTTTATCCATGTTAAATGTTGATATAGTCTCTATGCATTTTACTATGAGTTATCTTGGTTATTGTTATTTGTTGTGAGTAGATTGATGCACATGAATCTCTATTTTTATGGTTGAATGATGTTGTATGTATTTAGTTGTCATTGTGCATAGTAAAGTAGTTGCATTTATGTTCTTATTTAGTATGGGTAGTTGAATGAGCTTGAATGCCATGTTGTGTATTATTTCCACATTTATAATTGGTAGCAGAAAATTTTATTGGGTCATTTAAGCAGTAACGTAATCCAACTTGGGGTTGGGGGTACGTTACAACTAGGGCTATGTATCCACAAAAGAGGGTGTCCCTCATAGTCCAAACACTTCCCAAGGCGACCATTCTTCCTCCAACTATCCCAATTCACCCAACCCTCTTCCCCACAACCCACACATCCCAAGGAAGGGGATCACCCTACACTGCTCGTAGTCCCTCAAGCCTTCCCTCTTCCCTCCAGGGCTCTAGTGCACTTGGCTAGGAAATAATCTCTCTATTGGGGACTCTAATGATTTCAGTTGCTAGGAGAGAATGTAAGCACACAACTTCTCACCCTTAGGGATTTTTCTTCTCTTATAGAGAGTTCACTATGCAGGCCTGACAACTTGCTTCTTCATGTCCCGTGCTCCACTCTTCTGGGATTCTCCAACTCACTACCTCTACACAATTATGGAATCTCTCACTACATACCCCCCCAAACTCGTGGTATATGGTCCCAGTCTGTGTAAAAATCTCGTTGCCTCCAAAACCTGTTAGCCTGCTTAGATTTATTGTTAATTGAATGTTGAATGCTCTCTATTGAATGTTGTGTTTTTCCATACAAATTCCCTTTTTCCTTGATTGCTTGAAACACACTCCTCCTAAGGAGGATTGTACTTGGCCCCCATGCTCACAATAGCTTTTGTAAGTGACTTCTCTCACCCACCCTCTTATAGTCATTAAATGATTGGCTTTTAGAACACTTCAAAGGAAAATAGAAGGTTCATAACACATGGTAATTTCTAGAACAAGATGGGTTGAGATTAATACCCATGATCATTCCCTTTTCGATTCCTTGGACCCCTGGACCCTCCCCGCTCTTGTGGATACTCATCACCCCATTACTGTGTGTGTCCTCCTGCAATGACATTATCCTTATTTATGATTATGTTTTACAAAGTTTATATATTACATTGATTGTCCCATGGCCACATATCATTGTAAAATATATACATCACTAAGTTGGGGTAAAACAAAGATGTTACATTCCCCTCCCCTACAAACTACACTATCCATGGTGCTCATTACCATACATAATTTCATAATTGCACACAAAACGTTTTACAACTAAATACTTGCTACCTTTGCAATTTCACATCTCTTGCAACAATTCCAACCATCAATCATGTTTGCCCACAATATGCAAAACCCAAGGAAGTGTACCCCCTCCACTGCTCACAATCCCTTAGGATGTACCACTTCCCTTCTAGGGCTAATGCATAGATTGGACATGAAGCATTTGAGATGTGGCTCTAAGAATTCTCAACTACCAAAATGGAGTCTTCATTCGCTTATGTACACATGTACATTCATCTTTCTTCAAAACTCTAAAAAAATTGTGGGTAGTCTTCCCATATGGAATCATTGTGCTCCCACATGGCGTCTTCAAGCCTGTAACAATTCCATTGACCCTTTACCAGTCTGATGGATTTTTTCAGGAGCACCTTGACTTTCCAGTTCAGGATGCACACTAACTCCACCCAAAAATCCCCTTCGTGCTCCACCTGGGTCACAGTCCAATTAATTACATGGTTAGGATCAGGTATATAATTCTTTAAGAAGAAACATGGAACAAATTTGAATTCTCATGGATGCAAGTAATGTTAGCATGTATGTGGCTGGGCCTATCCTCTCTAGGATTTCAAACGACCCATAGTATCTTGTTTCCAATTTTGGGAAACTTTCCAACTTTAATGAGCTCCTTTTGGATTTAACTTTTAAAAATACATACTCCCCCACTTTGAATTTTCTACGTGTCCTTCTTTTATCA
>CBVK0104036595.1:0-10393 GCA_900067695.1 Picea abies
TGTACATTTCTTTGATTAATAGAAACTGTGTATTACTGTATATATGTGTTTATGGTTGCATCTCTGATACATTTCTATTATATTATTGAATATCTGCAATATCTCTATGCATTTCTTTATTATATCTCCGCTCTCATTTCCTGCCGAAAATAATCCGGATCATTTTGTGTGTTGTGTGCACCTGGGTAAGTGCACACATTTCACTATGTTGCGTGCACTTGGGTTAGTACGCGGTAATAACTTGGAAGTGTGTAGTATTGAGTTATATATATATATATATATGGTTGGATATGTATCTAGGCCGGAGAGCTTGTGTGATTATCAGGTTGGTGAGCCTAGACGCAAATAGGTCAATGCACCTATCCATGTAAATATAAGCATGAATATTAATATAATATTGCATTATTGTGCAATGACTGACTTAGACGAAAAGAGATGGGGGGCCTACTCCACTGGAAAAAGGGAAATAGTGGGTGAGTTTTAAGCCTTAAGGAATATTTTTATAATATTTCCACGAAAAGTGTAATGTCAGATATGTTATTATTTTATCCTAAGTTCCCAAGTATAGGGAAAGGGTCACCAAGTGGCTTAAAGTTTCTTTTGGAGGTGACAAGTGTCAAGGGGGAGGTATGTAATATATATATTTGGACTTATTATATTTTGGGCATTATTGCATTATGATTGATGTTGCAAGCTCTCGTGAGCAGAAGGGGGTCAGACTGTATGGAAAATATGATTATTACCTTATCTTCCCAGAGAATCTTGCAAGGAGTTGTGGGGTTGTAACAATAATTCTATTGTCGAGGAGTCAGGTTGGTGGACTGTGAGCATTCTCTCTAGGTGAGATATTAATTTTTTTGGAGTGGTTACCAGACTCGTGAGCCTATTTTCCATGTGAGATTTTGTTGGGAGGTGTTCCCTGGTGCGTTAAGAATTAGTCACGGGGCTCGGAGACTTCATGTTTGGCATATTGTTGGTAAACTTGTGAAAGAAAGTGGGGAAGCTAAAGAAATTTTGAGTAGAGAAGGGGCACACTCACGTGGGTGTGACAGGTGCGCAAGGAATGAGGCATTGGGGGCTAGTTGTAGCAGCAGGAATCTAAGATTGAGAAATTATGTTGTGACTCAAACTTGTGTGTCTCTAGAATTATTTTGTCCTGGTGGAGTTGATCCCCATCTCAGGGGTGACCTGTTGCTAAAATATTATGAGAAATAGCATTTATGGTTGGGAGGAACGTCTGATTCAAGGCTGCAGTTGGTGGACTTTATAAAAGATAAGTGTTCTTTGTGTGTTTGTCTTGGTTACTATGTGCATAGTTTCTTATGTTTGACATGGGTTAATTCTTGTATGTTGTTGCATATAAGTATTTGTTGTTATTATGTTTAATGTAGCTTGCACTTGTAAGTATGATGTTTATATCTTGTAGTTGTAGTTGTGCATGAGTTTGCCAATGGATGATATCCTTGCCTACTAAGATAATATGGTAAAATTGGTTATGAGTATTGCAAGAAGAGGATTGAGTGGTCGGGTTCGTAGAATAGTAGCTTGTGTGTATCAAGAGGCTGGGATTTGTGTGTGCAGACAGATAATTATAGTGAAACCTGAGTTGGTGCATGATGCCTAGATGGATGTGCACACAGTTGTGTTGTGTGATCTAAATGCTATTGCACACAATTGGTGCGCCCAGTTTTGAGTTATTTCCATTTCTTAAGTTTTTATTAATAAGAGAATATTGCTTCCACTGTTATAAGTTGTGTGGCGTGACTCAATCTTGGGTTGAGCACGTTACTTCAAGAGATACTATGTGTATTGTGTTTAAAGTAGATTTTGCGTAATGTGCTTCTAGAGTAACATTGGTCATTGGTATGATGGGAATGTTACAGTTTGGTTGACTTAGTGCTCTTGAAGTTGAGGTTATGTGATCTGGCCCAATCTGAGGTGACTGGGTATGTTACAAAGTGGTATTGGAGCTTTGTCAAAGTGTTTTATAGAGTAGCATAGCCCAGCCTGGGTGGTTGGGATGTTACAAATTGGTAGTAGAGCATGTGTAAGGTGGTAACAAGACTCAGTGGGATACCGGGTATGTTACAAATTAATATCAAAGCTATTGGTTCAACACTAGACTTGTATGGGCCAGATACTATCATGAATAGATGTGTGCGCTAAGAATTGGTGTCGCGCAGTACAGATTTTTGTTTGCACTAAAAACCAATGGTGCATTGTATAGAGTTACAATGTGCGTAAAGATAGTGATGTGTTGGTGTGCACACTAGAATTTGGAATGTTAAAATCATCCAAGAAATCTGAGAAAAGGATTCTGACAAACTGGTGCAAATTTTTCATGAAGTTGTTGCATGAAATCACCTAAAAAATCTTTTTGTCTACACATTTTGTAGAATTTTCAGTGAATAGAGCAAGACAGGGTCAGTGCAGAAGGTTAAAAGCATAGAATATGCACAGAGGACTTACAGTCTTGATGATGAATCAGATATTTGTATGTCGGTTTGGGTGTCGATGGTACAGAATCCAAGGGGGGGTGCATGAATTTGGTAGAATCTATAAAAGTATTGCAAAAGGATGTCGAGAGCTGTAAGGTTGATAATGAAAGGATTATGAGAGTCAAGGCACATCAAGATGACTTAAATGTCAAATTGATGTAGAGCCTGGACAAAATAGAAAATAATATGGATAAGGATATAGAGACGAGTAGATCAAGAAGTCACAGGTCTCATGATGAGAAAATAAGAGAAGAAAGAAGTGTTGGTAAGAAACTTTTCAGGAAAATGCGTAGTATATTGAGTCCATCTTTCGTCAGAAAGCATAAGAGAAGGATTGGGGCGGATGAGCTACAGGAGGGAATGAACAAGATCAAGCCTCCTACCTTTGATCATGAGCACAAAAAGGATTAATATGTGGAGACTTGGTTGTTGGGTATGAGGAAATACTTCCAATTGCATAACTATTATGTGCATGTAGAAGGGAGAATTGTTATCTATCAGATAAAGGGAAAGGCATCAATGTGGTGGGATCAGTATCTGCAAGTGCAGCACATTGATGGGAAGAAAGTGACTTGGAGAGATTTCAAGAGGTATTTCCAAAAGAAATACTTAACCAAGAGGTACTATAATAGGAAAATGAAGGATTTCTTTGAACTCAAGCTTGGGAGCATGACAATTGATGAATATGAAAGAAGATTTTTAGAGTTGCTAAAATATATGTCTTTTATCAAGGATGAACAAGTGAAGATTCAGAGGTACTTGAGTGGGTTTCCCTCATTTATCAGTGACAATATATCGTATGATGACCCTAAAATGTTGGAAGAAACCATAAGGAGCACTAAGTGTCTTTATGATCAGAAAAGGGGAAGACCAACTTTCCAAAAATATTGGGAAGACAAAATGAAAAGTAAGGTCGAACAAAGGAAGAAGGGAGTCAAGCCATTGTTTATCAGAAATATTGCACAATGACAGATGACTCTCTAGGAGCTCAAGATGTCGGAGACAATGGGACAAAATTCATGGCAACAACCTATGCAGTGTTGGGGTTGTGGAGAAAATCATATGCACAGAGATTTCCCTCAAAGAGGTGATAAAGAGAGGATTGTGCACAGTGTACAACAAGTTGTGATAGTGGAAGACATGGGTAGAAATGTGCCAAGTAATTACGCAGTGTTGGATAAAAAGCAAGTTGAGTTTCATTCCCACATGATCGAGGTGGAAGGTGGAGCCAGAAGGTGGATTTCAAGTGCGAATAGTTTGCATATTGGATCGGAAAACCAACCAGCTTCGTAATCAAGCCATGGAGCTGGTAAAATTCCAATGGACCCGGTATGGTCCTGAGGTTGCAACCTGGGAGCGCGAGGATGCTTTATGAGCATAGTTGTAACATACCCAGCCACCCATAGGCCGGGGCATGCTACCTTCAAGCCCGCCCTTGGACTTCTTTCTCTTACCGATACCTTATTTAAAGTTTAAGGATGCGTAAAAAAAAGGATTTAATGACATGCACAACATTATCTAGCAAGCATGCATAATATAAAGATTAAATTAAACATTAATTAAATACACACAGTGAAAAATACACTCATATACATATAAATGATACCATAACAGAGATCACTTATCTTTATGAAAGATGAAACCAACTGGATGCAGACCAAGGACATTCCACCCAACCCTAGACACTATTGTTCCAGAACTCAACAGCAGCGTCACCCCCGAGCCAGGGCTATGAATCCACAAGGATGGTTCTAGAGTGTTACTTAGCTTCCCAAACCAGCCTACACCCAATCTCTCACAGGATTCCCAGCTCTCACAGCAATCCAAGTGCCCAGCTCTCTTCTACCCATCTTGCACCACCTGAGAGAATGAACCTCCACCCTTCTCTGCCACCCAGTCCCTCAGGCATTCCTTCTCCTTATTCGGGCTCCAGCGCAACTGGTCCAGAATATCAATTTTGAAACTCTTAGGACTTGCAGTTGTGAGCAACACTGGACAAGGACCAATGCATCTCAGACATGTGGCCTCAGGTCATGGTTGGATCACACCAGCAACCACTATATCCAACTATCTCATGGCTAATCTTCAACAGTTTGGCTCCCTTTCTCGAGCCAAGACGTGGATGAGGATGGATCAATGAATGGGTCAATGGGTGCATGGGAGTACGTGCATGGGATTGCATGAGGGAAATGAGTGAATCATATAGGAAATTAGTGAACAAGCCATCAGTCGAACCCCCCCATCAGACCTGAGGCAGGTTTAAGTAACTACGTGGGGAAATCAAGAACCTCCTAGCCTTCCCGAAGAATCTCCCATAATAGATACCCTCCCTTAGGAAGAAAGGGTAATTAACATAGGAAATAAACAATTAGCCCCTCAATCCCCCTCTCTTGTAGAATCATAGCCCCTTATAACTCTAGTCCTTGTCCGTCTAGCAGCCAGCGATGTATTTATTAATAATAATGATAAAAAAAAAACATTACATGTATTGGGCACACTGGCCTTTTAGTAATTGTTTGGGCACTCTTTCCTCTCAGCATTGTAACAATACATTATTTAAAATGGGAGTTCAAAACCTAGGGTGTTACATCCCCTCCCCCTTATATTGGCACTGTCCTCAGTGCATATACAAAATAGAGATAAAAATCCCAAATTTATTCAAAAAGTTGTGGGTACTCTGACCACATGGCATCCTCATTCTCCTAGGTAGCATCTTCAAGACCGTAGCAGTTCCACTAAACTTTTATCAGCTCTATAACTCGATTCTGAAGCATTTTGACTTTTTTGTCCAATACCTGCACTGGTTGAACCTGAAAATCTCCTTCTGTCTCTACCTGAATCAGATGCCAATCAATAACATGGTTAGGATCATGTACATATTTATTTAGTAAAGAGACATGAAATGCATTATGCACATTCATGGAAGAAGGTAATGCAAGCATGTATGCAACTGGCCCTATTTTGTCCAATATTTCAAATGGACCATAGAATCTAGCTGTCATCTTTGTACAAGTATCCAATTTCAAATAGATTTTCTTGGGCTTCACTTTCAAAAGTACATGCTCCCCTACTTTAAATTCTCTAGTTGTCTTGTTCTTATCTGCATAAAATTTATGTCTATCCTAAGTTTCCTTTAAATTCTACTTGATCTTGACCACCTGGTCTTCCATGTCCTTGAGCAACTCTGGCCCAAGTACCACTCTATATGTTGGGTTGTCCCAACTTACTGGAGTCTTGCATTTCCTACCGTACAAGTATTGAAATGGGATCATTCTAAATGAAGCTTGATACCCATTATTATATGCAATCTCAACCAAGTGTAAGTAATCTTTCCACTTACATGGATTATCCATCACATACATTCTCATCATGTCTTCAATTATTTGATTGACCCTCTCTATTTTCCCATCTGTCTAGGGATGATATGTTGTGCTAAAATTTAGATTTGTGCCAAATCCTTTAAACAATCCCCTCCAGAAATTGGAGGTAAACTTTGTATCTCTGTCCGAGACAATTGTACTAGGTATCCCATGCAACCTAGCAATTTCCTTCATGAAATTTTTTGCAATATTAGTCATTGTATGCATTGTCTTCACAGGCACAAAATGAGAAGCCTTTGTTAATTTTTCAACCACCACTAGGATTGAATCATGTTGCTTATTCATTCTAGGTAATCCCATGATGAAATCCATGGTGATCACTTCTCATTTCTTCTCTGGGATTGGCAATGGTTGCAGCAAACCCACTGAGTGTCTATGATCAGCCTTCACCTTCTGACATTCCATACATTGAATGATGTAATCAGCAACATCATTCTTCATTCTCGTCTAAAATAACTAGCTTCTTACCACTGTAATTGTTTTCTAGTAATCGAGATGTCCAGCATAAGGAACATCATGCATTTCCTTCAGTACCAAATTCCTCATTTCTCCAGAACTAGGAACATAGATTCTATTTTTATGCATGAGCAATCTGTCTTCCTTTATATGATATCGAACTCATATTTACTTAAAAATTCCAGCCATATTGTTTTCCTGGCATTCAAGGTCAGTTGTTCAAAAAAATACTTCAGGCCAATGTTGTTTGTCCTTAATTTTAATTTCTTCCCCATGAGATAATGCCTCCACATCCTCAAGGCGTGAACAATGGCAGCAAGTTCCAATTTGTGGGTGGCATAGTTCCTCTCATGTTCTTTAAGTTTTCTGGACTCATATCCAATGACATGTCCATTTTGCATGAGGACTCCTCCAAGTCCTTCCTTACATGCGTTTGTACATACCACAAAATTTTCATTTGGGTCAACAATCTTTAACACAGGTGCACTAGTAAGTAATTCCTTCAACAGATTAAAATTATTTTCACACTTGAGTGCCCATTCAAATTTAGTTCCCTTATTTTGCAAAGAAGTGATGGGATGAGCAATCTTAGAGAACCCTACTATGAACCTTCTGTAGTAACCACCTAATCCCATAAAATATCTGACGTCTGACACATTTATGGGTGTTGTCCATCCTCTAATGGCTTCAACCTTATCTGGATCTACTGCTATTCCCTTCTTTGAAATAATGTGTCCCAGGTAATGGATCTAATTTTAATAGAAAGAACATTACTCAACTTGGCATACAACTGATGTTCTCTCAGTACTTGCAATACCAGTCTTAAGTGATGTTCATGCTCCTTAAGTGATGTTCATGCTCCTCTTCAGACTTAGAATAGATAAGTATGTCATCCAGGAATACTATGAAAAATTTATCCAAATAACTCATGAATATGCCATTCATTAAGAACATGAAGACAGTTGGTGCATTGGTCAGTCCAAATGGCACTACTACAAATTCATAATTCCCATACATGGCCCTAAAGGATGTCTTATGAATGTCTTCTTCCTTGATTCTTACCTGATGGTATCCTTCCCTCAGGTCAATTTTTGAAAATATCCTTTCTCCTCTTAGTTGGTCAAAGAGGTCATCAATTCGAGGTAGAGGATACTTGTTCTTCATAGTGTACTTGTTCAGTTGTTGGAAGTCAATACACGGCCTCAAGGTTCCATCCTTCTTTTTGACAAAAAGTACTGGTGCTCCCCAAGGTGAAACACTTGGACGTATGTACCCTTTCTTCAACAATTCCTCCAACTGCATTTGTAATTCTTTTAAATCTGGTGTTCTCATTCTGTAACGTGTTTTTGACACCGGGGCAGCTCCTGGCACTAAATCAATTGAGAAATCTATCTCCCTTGTTGGAAGCAATTCAGGTATTTCTTGGAATACATCTTCAAATTCCTGTAGCACCGAGAAATCTTTGAGGCTTGGCCCCTTTGTATTATCTGTCTCTTCCACATGAGCTGCATACAATTGACGTCCTTTCCTAAAACATATTTTTAGTTGTAAGGCTGAAATCTCCCTTACAGAGATGGGTCTTGGAACTCATTTCACAGTGCTCTATTTTCCATCTCCATCAAGACATGTAAATGTCTTGTTATGAAAATCTAGGACAGCATCATGCTTGTCCAACCAATACATCCCAATCAGAATATCATAAGACCCCAATGGTATGATATTTAGATCAATACTAGTATCCATGCCATTAAGACTTATGGAACAACTTCTGACCATATCATGGATTCTTCTTTTGGTTCTAGTGGCTAACTAAACCAAGCTTGCTTTTCCAAGTTTACTCTTCTCCAAATGGAATCTATCCACTATCTTAGGATCAATGTAGCAATGAATTTCTCCTGAATCAATCAAAATAGCAATAGGTTGATTTATGATCTTACCTTCCACCTCAATCATATTGGACTAGTACTCTACTTGTTGATCATCTAAACTGCATAGATTCTTCCCATATCTTCTACTGTTGTAGCCTCTTGGATGTTGTGTACAATCTTCACTCTGTCTTTTATGTGTGGGAAATCCTTGCATAGGTGATCTTCCTTGCATCCCCAGCATTGGATTGGTGGTCTTCCCCTTTTTCCCAAGGAATCTTCCTTCTTGAAATCTCCCTTAGAATATTGATCTTGATGATTTCTATTAGGCTCATTCCTATTGAAGGGAGGTTTGAATCCTTTCCTCCTCTGATCGAACTTTGCATTCTTCTTTTCCTTCCAAGATTTTTGCAGATATTCTCTTCCCTAGCCTTGCTCATACAAGTATTTAGCCTTCCTGATGGCCTCAGTCAAGGTCTTGGGTTAATCATACTTGATCTTTTTCTTATAAAAGACTGGAAGTCCACTTATAAATCTCTGTATTTTTACTTTCTCAACACCAATGAACGTGACATACTTTAACAATCCCAACAACTTCTTCTCGTACTCTTCCATAGTCATGCTTCCCAACCTGAGTTCAAAGAACTCCTACATTTTCTTGTCATAGAAATTTTCTTCGAGGTACTCCTTCTGGAAGTACTTCTTGAACTGCTTCCAAGTGATCCCACTTTTATTAACATGTTCCACTTGCTTCAGTTGGTCCCACCACATTGCAACTTTCCCGTGTAAATGGTAGGTGGAAATCTTGGCTTCTAGGTTGGACAAATAGCTATGCAACTGAAAATATCTCTGGAGTCCATGCAACATGCTTCAGCATCATCTTCCCTTTCTCTTTCACCATCGAAGGAAGGTGTCTTGAGCTTCCTCATCTCTCCTTCCAAACTATCTACCTCTTGTTTCCTTCTTTGGTGTCTAATAGCAGAAACCTATGGATTGCTTATGATATCTTTTGACACATAAAACCTTATTTTTGAGTAAGGAGGTGAGTGGTGTCCTTGAGCTCTACTAGTACTTTGGGAATAAACAGCTCTCCCATGATCATTCCTTCCTTCATGGCACCTGCCTTCCTCCTCTTGTCTTGAGTTTGATCCCTTCTTTGTTTTCCTCTGCAACTGATTTAAGCTTTGCAACACTCAAGCATTTATCTGACTTTTCTCTCTCATCATTCTTTCGTTTTCTGCTTTGTATCTCTACACTTCCATCTTCAGGCTTCTTACCATTTTTATTAACGTTTCCTGCTCTCCTTTTCCCTTGTGCCCATTGGACTCTGTCTTTGCATTACCAACTCTGTTATTCTGGCCTTCAGCCTCCTTATCATGACTAGAGGCTCCCTCGCCTTCTTCCATTTCCTCAATATGCATCCTCAATTCATGTGTTTAGACCCCTTAATTCTGCAAAATGTGCAAGCGACCATTTTGTTATAATTATGCATATGATAAAAAAAAATTCCAAACCATGATACAGGTCTCTTTCTTCTTCTTTTTTTTGTGTTCATGGAGATCATATCCCCATTCTCTGAAAATAACAATGTCCTGTTATCCTTGGTTGACACAGAACTAATCCTGCGCAAGCGCTTCCTTCAAACCACCTTCCCAGGTGACCACAACTAGAAACCACGGCTAAATCCTTCCTTATCACTTTTATTTCTCTAAGACAACCAATTATACCCTTAGCCCTCCTTCCCTCAACTCTCAATTTGCATATGACCATAGCCATGACCCTGAGCTTAGCTGAAAAAGCATGTGTCCGGAGCTTCGGGACTTTGGAACTTTCAGCCACGACCGGATCGATGGTCCCCATACTCTTTCATGATAAATGATCGAGATCCATTTCAGGATTCCGCGCTTCAAGAGTCTTAACTTTCCTTGCTTACCTCCTCCCGGAACGCTTTCACCTGAAGTCGACGATCCTTCGACATGTGTCTTCTGGAATCAACAGTCAATGTGTAATCCAACCTTCGGGCCTTTGGGATTTCTCGACCCAATGCAACCTGTCACATATTTCCCCCTCCGGAGTGCCCAGTCTTTGGACTGCACGATCTGTCGCCACGTGGTGAAATACTGGAAGCGGATACGTGGCCCAATTTGTTGGTTGTGGAGCCTGATTATCTTCCTGATGCAGAGGTCCTTGCTTT